>CAHIKZ030000256.1:1080000-1175000 GCA_903632075.3 Acanthosepion pharaonis
ATATATATATATATATATAAAGAGGGAGGAGAGTCTTTGTTAATGTGCATGTATGCATGTAAGTATTTCTTGATAGCAATTCTTTTGACTCTCTCTGTGGGATTTTTAGGTGTCTGAAGCTTGAGGGTAAGGGACAGAGGATGAAATTCTTTTCAGCAGCTGGTCTCGACTGTTTGCCTGCCTGTTACTGTCTAAATACATTTTTTATTTTTAAGACAATAGAATTCATTCCCAAATTGTTTTGACTGGTTCCAGAAATGACTCATTTGACAATCTGTTTTTCCTCACCTACATTTAGGAATCATGACCTTTTGACCTCTTTTATTTATTTCTTTATTTTTTTTCTTATCTTTTTGTTTTTATTTCTTTATGGTGAACCAAAATGGTTTGCCAACATTTAGCTTCCCATTTTTTTATTTTTGAAATAATGATCTTTTATTTTTCTACCACTACACTTATTCTGTGAAAAACAGCCCAGCTCATCCACAGGTGACAGCCAAAAATAACTTTTCTTTCTAGAACCTTATTTTTCTGCCTTCAGGAAGAAATTTTCATGTCTTCTTTGTCAAAATTTTCTTTATCATCTAGTTAAAAATTGTTACCTTCTTTCATTATCTGCTGACCCTTCTTCTTATATATCATCCAAAGAGGTTTCAGATAGATCTTAACTTTAAATTTACATGGGTGGAAACCACCCTTTTGATTAGACAATAAATACAAAGAGTATACATTTTTTAAAATTTTAAAAAATGAAAGCACATCAGCCTGCCTTGACTAGATTAATTTTGCTGGTTCTTTTAGAGCTAATTCTAAATTTAGATACTTTTACAGACAAATGTGGGATATCAAATTTAATTTTTTAACCGTCTGGTTTTCTTTTATATATTCTTCTGCCAAATAAAAAGCCAAAAGCCAAACATAGACTATTATAACATTTATTTATTTATCTACACATTTTTTTATTAATTTTTATTTATTTTATATTACTAATATTTTTTTTTATAGTTTTGCTCTTGAATCCCTGAAACTACAGCATGGCAGGCAACTGATGATTTCCTCAATGATCAAATGTAAAAACACATCCATTTTTTTGTTGGTACCTGTCATTGACTAATTGATGTCAGTTATATCTAGGCAGTAAAACTTCTAATTTCTTCTAGTATATCATTCTTTTCAAAAATGGAGAATTCAATCTAATTTTTCGACATTTTTAAATAATTTAAAAAAAAAAGGTAGAAAATTTCATAGCTTAAGAACTAAAAAAGTAACTTTTCTTTTTTAAAACTCTCTTAGACCTAAAATTCAACATTATTAGCATACTGGAGTAGAGTGTGAATTTACAATCATTTTTTTTAATGCCAAAAATAGGGGATCACACTATACACAGGTAATTTTTTTTTATGCATTATTAGTAACCAGTTACAATTTCTTCCTGGTGTTGTTAAAATTCATGCAGTTTCACTTTTAGAGACTGTAACTTATCTGGTAGGTCTACATTCTTTTTTTACAGTACCTTTGGTTAACCTTGGGGTAGAGGTAATAATGGCACAGGTAATAATATCTAGGTAAAACAGCATATCAAGGCCAGTGGTTATGTTTTCTTAACACATCTCCATCTGATAATAGTTGATCTTATAATCTGTTTTGTATATATGTATCCTTGGAAGCAAATCTCTTTTATTACCTAAATGACTCCCATGATGAGGTTGTGGTAGAGCCACTGAGATCAATCGTGTGTAGTGTACAACTTGATGGTTCCCAGATAACTGAACCAGAAGTAAATAAAAGGACAACTGTCCTCTGAGTAGAAATTTAACTTTAAATAGCTTTAAAATTAAAAAGTTACTGGTGTTTCATTTTAAGCTATTTAAAGAGTCTGTTTTTCATTTATGCCATTTTTTCCTATTTTTTACAATTGTGCCATTTTTACCGTTCACCAGAGGTATGATGCCTAGTACTGCAATATTTAACGATGGTAGGCCAACCCCTAATGGTAGTGCTCAGAAGCTAGGGTTTCATTATACACAAGCTATATGAAAAAATCAATTTTTTCACAAAAATATTCAGGGGTCGCACTATACATGAAGTAGAGACAAACAAAACAAGTATACAGTTAAAAAAAATGAGTTAACTTAAATCTGTGTAGATTTTACATTCTACACAGATATACTCTACACTCTGTAGAGACTGTAAGAAGTATATCAGGGCTGACCACAAATTAAATTTGTGTAAAGATTTCATTAGTAAAATTAAAACAAAATCTTTTTCTGATTTTTAGAATAATGTGTATGTATGTATGTATGTATGTATGTATGTATGTATAGCTGGCCACTCATATTTCGAGGATACTTGTCTACTAGGGCAGCTAGCCAATCCCTATTGCCTGATGCTTGCTCAGATACATTTGTGTTTGTTCAACACCCACAGAGCCAACCTGTGGTTTATACTGCAATTATGCTGAGCAGACCTTAGTTACAGTTTCTGGGAAAGAGCATGTTATCTAATGTGATCAACAATTTAAACAAGGCCAGCAAGCTCAAACTCTCAGCCACAATGACTTGTGACTTCGTGTTAGCACAACTATCAATGGCCCCCCCAAGGGTTCCGTCTAGCCAATTTCATTCACAAGGCTTGGGTCAACCTGTAGTATGGTTTTCAGGCAATTTCCAAAGGTGCCATATGCTGGGGTCGACCCCTCCAATCCAATAAACATCAGGAAGTCTTCTTCAAATTGACCATGGTGAGATTTGAACCTGGGTCTCATGGTCAGAATGTGAACATTCTAACCACTTGGTCAGATGGGTAGCATCTATAAAAACAATCATTCATCTAAATTCATGAAAGAGAATATAAAAGTTAGAAATATCTGACAAGATAATTGTTTATGTTTTTAATTTTTAAAGAAAGTGATGAAGATTTTTTTCTCCATTTTATACCATCGTTACAGGCTGCAGCTGGTGTTTGAATTTTAAAAAATATGTATTTTTATAATTAAAATTTTAAAATTAAGACAGATTATTGTTCATTTATTTTAGTAATATTTTCTTTAACCTAGGAATGCTATCAAATTTTAAATTAAGTTTATTTGTTATAAAATTAATATTGATAATCAGAAGAAAGGGATTTTTTTTTAAGGAAGCCCTTTTTTTTTTAAGCCAATTTTTATTTTACAAGAAGTAGAAGAAAGTATATACCATTTTTGAAACCTTTGAAAAATGGAAAAAAAAAAATGAAACATGTATCTATTCTATAGACTGAAAAGAAAAAAAAAAGTTCTGTTAGATAAACAATCTTATTATTATTATCCAGAGTCGGCAGTTTCTAAATTCATACAACACACCCAGATGAATACTTCAAGTCAAGGAGGAAATGACTCATTTGCTTTAATCCAATGAATGCTAGATCAACTAGTATTTCCTGTAAAGTTTATTACTTACACTCGAAACCCCACATTAAACTTTGACCTTGTGCCACATTCTGTTACAACGTGGGCGTGCAGATAAATACCTAATGTTTGGCTTCCTTTTTTTTTTCTTCCACTAAGAGATAATCAATGTTTAATTCAAAATAAGTATTACTTTTTTCACTAATAAGATTCATTTTTACAGATTAAAATAGAGATTATAAAAATAATATTTATGTAAATTATTTAATATTATTCTGTATTCATTGACCAGTTCTCAAGAAAAAAAAAAAAAAAACAGCCCCAAAAATTTAATTATTTCAAAGTGAGTGGATGTTATTCAGATTCAGGGAAAAAACGTACACATAGATAATATAATTTTAATATATTGGGTGTAACAGCAAAATTGTCCAAATCATGTAAGAACTTAATTATCCACCCACAAAAATGTTTAATATCTAAAAATTACAAAAAATACTAAACTAATTGAGTTTCTTCTTTCCAGGATTTCAGATAAGATGCCTTCTTGACACTGTTTGTTGTAAGAATTACTGATGCCGTAATTCAGCTAGAAAGAGAACAGGTTAAAATCGTTTTGTATGAAACTCATTGTCTTCCCAACTGAGCAATAGTGAGAGCAAAAAATCATTCAGGATCTTCAGTAATGGTACCAACATTCATACTCTGGCTTCCATTTTCAAAGTCCATTCAAGAAACATCAAGAGAACAGTGAATAAATTTAAAAAAGAGGGAACAGTAGAGAGGAAAAATGGATCAGGAGGTCACAACAGCAAGAGGGATCATCATTTCAATTTAAAGCTAAAGAGATCAATTAGAAAAGGTCCAACTTAATTCATAAGATGTTTTGCATGTGAAAGAGGAATTTCAGCTATGACAGTCCAAAGAGCAGTGAAAAAGCACTTGAAAATGAAATTGCACATGAAACCTGTGAGGCACCTTGTTACTCCAGGATAAAAAGTTAGAAGGTTAGAGAGGGCAAAGATCATCTTGAATAAGTTGGAAAATGATCCTGGAATAATATGTATATATTTGAACTTTATTTTAATACTTCATGAGCTTCTAATCCTTAGCTATGATTAATTAATGATGAACATGTCATTTTCATTTATGATCAATTTCATCATGATACTTCTTTTAAGCTTAGAGAGTAATTATATATTTTTATTGCTCAAAGTAGTTCAATAGTGTTATAAAAACCTTGGAAAATTCCAGTAAGATATCTTTAATCATTTCTAAGATACAATAGTTCAGAGCTTAATCTAACAATTGGACATTTTGCTATTACACCCAGTATGGATTACTCAAGTTATAGTGGATTTTACTTGATAAGACCAAATCAGAAATGTGTGGGAGGAAGAATACAAATTTATTTGTCTTAGTTTGGTCTGGTTTGGTCTGGTTTGGTTTGTTGTTTTACAGCATATCAACCTCAATTAGTTATTTAATGCCAACAAAATTTTTATTGTTGGTAATATATTTTTTTTTCAGAAAAAAAAAATCTATTTCTGGTAATATTTTTGTTTTCAAATATATATTGATGGTAATATTTTTTTTCAAAATTGTATTGCTGTCAATTTTTTCTTTAAAAGTTTATTGCTGGTAATAATTTTTTCAAAGTATTTCTGTTTTTTTTTCCAAAAATGTATTTCTGGTAATATCTTTTATTTTTCTTTCAAAAATGTATTGAGAGTAAAATCATATTTTTCAAATTTATAAACTATTTCTGGTATTAAAACCCACCTCTACACTTTCATAGTGCTTTGACCCCAGTTTGGGGGTTAACTATTTATCCATAGCTGGGACCCTAACAGGTGTTACCACCTCAGGTCAAGGTGGTCCTGGAAACACCAGCAATTAAGAGGTGGTTCCATCCTCCTCAAAATCTCCTGATCAGAGGTCATACTTACCCAGGATGCTTATTTATCTTGTTAAACAATATTAGCTGTTAAACTGTTAGGACTAGCACTTCCCTAAATTTCTCTAATTAAATGAAATTTGATACTTTTTATAAATTTATCACTTTTTTAGCATCTTATTAATTTTATTCTTGAATTAATTTCTTACTATTTTTTTTTTCAGATGTTATCACCCTTACATTTTTTTTAATTAATATCTTTTTAAATATTTAATTAGAAGGCACTCTAACAGGAAAAGCCAAGATTTCAGTCAAATTATTGATATGAAGGAATAGACTTTAAAATAGGAAACAAAATTACACTTGTGGGTGCTTTAATCAAGGTGTCAGTTTATTATTTTGACCAGGCTCCATTTTTTTGATTGGCCCAAATTATCTAATTTTCCAACATTCCTTTCTCTCTTTTTAAAAAAAAAAAAAAAAAAAAAATTGGTAATCATCTGTAGAGCCTCCCTGATTTTTGGTAGTTTTCAGTTACAAATAGGTACACTATGAACAGTAAACTTCTAGCATTTTTTGGCTGGGTTTGATCTTTTTATTTGAGGACTACCTTCTGATTAGTTAAGGAAAGAAGAAAAAGAGAAGTTCAAAGAGAGAGATAAGGGTTTTAAAGGAAATGCAAATGCCTTATTTTAATTTGAATTCTTTTTTTATTTTTGTTCATACATTTTACTTTTATATTTTCATTACAGTAATATTTATTAGGTTGAGTCAAATAATTTCGGTTTTATCAACTTCATTTAAAAAAAAAAAAAAAAAAAAAATAAAGTACAATAATATTTTATTTTATTCACCATTTTTATAATGACTTGTTTCCACTTTTTAGACGGCTCTTTGATACCTCTTGTTTGAGTAAAATTCTGCAAGTTTAAATGTGAAAAAGGTTTTGACAAACATTTGAATCTGTTTTTTTTTTTTTTTAGAGAAGGATTTGTTATGATTGAAAAATCATTTTGTGCAAGGTCAAGTGTATGCAGCAGGTCAGCCAAGTTCCAAACTGGCTTCAGCTGGGTAGTTTAAAAAAATATTAAGCTCAAGCCCCAGGGGCCATCCTGCCAGGGGGTACATCTCCATTGAGAGGGGGATGGGGTCATTACCTGGTGTCTGAGGTGTCCCAAGAAGGGGGAGTGCTGAGAGTGTTTGAGCCATTTTTCCAAGATATTGCTGTTAAACCCACTTTAAACTTTGACCTTGTGTCATATATGGTAGCAACATAGGTGTGCTTACAAATCCACTTATTCTTGTGGCCTCGCGTTTTCATGGAGAAAAACATTTTCCCTTTAAAATCCATTATGTACAGTCATTTTCATGCAAAAACTAAAGTATGCTCATGTATGTCAGATTTATTCTTAACTGCCTTGTTTGATTAGTTATAGGATGATACATTCATCATTACATTTAGTTCCCAAAACTAGAAATTATTTATAACTCAACTGAAGTAATTTTATAATAGCATTGTCAGAATATCAAAAAGGTTGATTTGCATAACTGATGATTAGACTAAGCAAATAACATTCCAATCAACAATGAATAATTATGGAGTTTTATTTATCAAGTAGTCTTTTTGGCTACAATGTTACACTGGTGCCAAGCAGTATTGGACTTTCGTTCTCTTAGAAAACTTTGGTGACATGGAGAGGGTAGATATGGTTGCATGGGTAACTGTTGATGTTCCCTACAAAAATAATCCTGCACCCAGCAGAGGACACTCTAGCAACACTTCACGTCACTTGTGTTCATTTGGTAAAAATGACACTGTGCTATGACTAACTGAATTTAAAAAAAAAAATAATCCCCAATCACAAATAATCTCTTAAGCCCAATGGATTCCACATGCTACATCACCAGAAGCATCTATTTATATATAAGACAAAAGCAAATCTTATCTTAACTGATTTGTTTTGTCCTCTGACAGACTTTATTAAAGGCAACTGTGAGGTTTTTATTTTGCAACAAGTATTTAAACAAAAGTAAAAATGTTAGTTTAAAAACTTTAAATTTAAGAGACACTCAAATATTCATTGGATTAACTGAAAAGTCAAGGTAAATTATAGAGGATGCTAAATGATGTAATTTAATGCCTAAGAAATGAAAATGAGTAAATGATATTTAATTTTTTTTATGCAACTAATATTTAAATTATTTTAGTATGGGGTAAATTTATGTATTATATATATTTTTTTTTAAATAACTGGAGGTTATGAATTGAACAGTTTTTTTTTTTTTTTTTTTAATATTTTTAGTGAAAAAATTTAAAACCTTTGAAAAAAACTAACAACATTTTTACTTTGTTATAAATAGTTTTTTCAAAATAAAATCCTCATATTTGCCTTGATAAAGGCCCATCAGAGGAAACACATCAGCTAAGTTTTTTTTTTTTATCTTTATTCATAGTCCATTTAGAGATATATTGTTATATTGTAGTTACATCTGAAAAATGTTACACAGAGACACACATTACATATATATATATATATATATATATATATATATATGCACACGCACACACACACACACACATAATAGTATACACTCCCGAGAACAGAAAAAAAAAAAAGTGTTATACAAACTCACACATTTCAGTTTATGTACATACTGATTTGTAATGTGATGGTAAGCCAGAGGAGAGGCATGTTTAAAGGAGAGAAGGGATTACACCATATGTTTTACAGAATTTGCTTACTTTAGATTCAAATGAATCATCTTGCCTCTTGCAGTAGTAGACAACTCCCAATTTCTTCTGCAAAGAAAGAAAAATCTTGCAACAATCTTTTTCAATTTCTAAGAGTGAAATTTCATTCCACCTTTTTTTTTTTTTTAAATATATTAATCACACTTGATATGGAAAACTTGACTTACTATAAAAGAATTGTTGAAAAGTTCTTAGACTGACCAGACAGATTATTTTTAATCCTTTCTTGATTAAGCTAAATTTATATATAGTGCTTCCACACACACACAAGGAAAACTTATCTTAGCTGATGTGTTTCATCCTCCGAGTGACTTTATCAAAGCAAATAATAAAGTCCCTCAAAGGACTAAACACGTTGGCTAAATTTGCTTTTATTCATAATTTCCTATTAGAGATAGAGTGTATATATTTTTTTTTTTTTTATATACACACATTTATATAATTATTTGAATAGACACTCAATTTATTTTAAGACTTTATTTGGTGTACCGTTGTGTACTTGAGAAAACTTAATAAAAACAGTGCTCTTTGGCAGGATATAGAACTTTGCTTGATTGCGAAGCTTTTCATAGCTGTAGTGCTCAAAGAATGCTGGATCATACAGTGATTCTTCCTGCAATTAAGTTTTAAAAAAAATTTAACTTTCAGCATATAAGATGCAGGCTATTTCAATTTTATTCCCCAGGCTGATTTTTATAAACAAAGAGATGTTTTGTTTGAAAACAGGTATTGATAGCTAAATTGTTGCCTAAATTATGCAAAAATAACATTGACATCTCATTTTAACAGATATTTTTGTGTAATTTTGGTTAATATATCTTGAAATACTATAGAGTAAATTTAAAAAAAACAAAAAAACAAAGGAGGCATTAGCTTCAACCACAGCCTCCAGATGACTTCAGAATCTCCAACTCTTCTGAACAGTCTCCTTGTTTAAGTTGGTGAATGCTGTTATAATCCTTGCCTTCACTTCATCTTTGGCGTTTACAAGTAGTTTTGCTGTTTCCAAATTTCTGGCAGAGTGAATTGTGTCATGGCCCAACTGACCCTATAATGTGCAGTCAACAAAACCAAAAACAAACATGTATGTGTGAAATTAAAAATATAAATTTACCTATCACACCTTGTACTTGTAATATGTTTTATAGCAAGTCAACTAATTATAAGATCACACATTTCAATGATCAGGGAGTGAAGAAAAGTGGGTAGTGCTTTGGCTTCAGCAGGATCATCTGTCAAAACATTATCTATATTATAATAGGTGCAGCAGTCACCTGGAAGTTGTCTCAAAACTCCATTGATCAGGAGACAGTCTGAATTCTTTGACAAAAGAATTACTCTGCTCATTCTCACTTCTTCAGATGTATTGTTGAAGATATCATCCACCAGAGAGCTGTCAACACATGAAATTTGAGGCACTTCTATGTCAGCAAGAGCAAGATTAGGGTCTTGTGAAGCTGCTGATGTTCCATTGCCAAGATGCAAGAGCCATGCTGTAAATTCCCTTTGATCTCTTGTTGTCCTGATGATAGGACTTAATCTGTATTGGATGAAAATCAGCCATAAAGGAGAATTAACAATACAGCTTTCAGTGATTACCTTACAACTTCCTCTTGGCAATATGGGTAGAACTTGTCTAAAGTCTTCCCCCCACAACTTTACCACCAAAAATAGCAGCAATGCCAGTGATATTTCACAAGGCTTTATCAACAGCATGAAGAGCAAATGAAGGTATCATAGAAACCTCATCCAAGATGCTCAAATCCAGGTTTTGTAAATAATTTGCATGGTCTGAAGTGGCTGGTACATTACAAACGCTGGCCTCCGTGAATGGGACAGGCAATTGTTTAATACTATAATTTCATATCTTTGAAGGAACAACTGCAACATGTACAGTGGTGCTTGGACAGGCATTGCCTCTACACTACTGTTATCAATAAGTTTTACCACAACCTCCTAGAAACCAGAGTTTTTTTGGTACCTCACCTCTTATCTACAGATTCAAACACAGCATTAGCAGTTAGTCTGTTCTTCAGTAAGAGGAGCAATGTCTGGGTGATTGAGGTCTTTATGAAGTACACCAATATGTTCAGGCAACCTAATTGATAAGCAGTTAAGGCCATTAAATATCAGAGTTGCATCAATTGAGTGCAGTGCCATGCTTTCTGCATGGTCTGTTTAAAACCTTGGTACAAGAAATCTTCAATCATGGATTCCTTGTGAGTGGTCCACAAGTGAAGACCATATCTCAGGCATGTACCTTAAATGTTGGCAACATTTTCCTTCTACAGTGTGCAAATCCTGGAAGCTCATGGTGCCTGAAATATGCAGCAGCAACATTCACAAATCAAATTTTTCTGTGTCTGTAGGGCTCACTATATATATTCTACTGATCATATTCATATTCTTTTGCCTTTCATCTCTGTAGTTGTTTTGGAATTTTTGGCATGAACCATTTTCCTTGCAAGAGGAAGAAGGATTATCTGTTCTTCAAGGACCATGTATTCTCTATCTGTAAAGCCTCATTCTCATGCAAGCAGCTTCCAGTTTTTGTTGCCAGTTCATGATGAATGCAGTTTATAAGCATAAAACCTTCACTTTTTCACAATACCTAAGGTTTAAAATGAATTTTTATAAATTGAAAAGCTTTCTTGAAGCTTTCATTTTATCTTTAATTGAAAGCTAAAGGATTAAATCCAGTAAACAATACTTTGGTGTATTTCAAAGAGAACTTATAGTGATTTGAATTAATTTTTTTTGGTCACTCATAAAATCAGTTGTTTTTTTTACATAGACAGATTTGCAGATCTCGGTTTTAAAAATCTTGAAAAAACATTACTAAAATTGTGAACACATCGTGTTGAAAATCATTGACAATAACTAAAATGAGAAAACTAATTTCAAATGTGAATGAAATAAAGTCTAAAAATAATTAAATTAAACATTAGATTTAAAATTAAATTCAAGTTTTCAAAACCACTCTAAATAAAAAAAAGAAAGTAAATTAAAAACTAAATTTTTTTTTATTTAAAAGGAGTTAAATATAAAACTAATTTGAGAGGAAATTGCAAAATGACATGCAAATTTAAAAAAAAAGAATTTCAAGTAGAAATTTAATTAGAAAGATAAGGTAAAGTAAAAATTATTTTTTCTTCTAAAATAAAATAAATGCATAAAATAAAAATATTTAATGAAATGAATTCAAAAAAGTTAAAAACTTTAAAATTTTGAAGGGATAATTTTCAAAGCATGTTGACACACAAAGCACAAAAATAAAATTCCAGTCCCAAAGAGTCGAGTGTGTTTTCCCAGTAAGGAAATTCAAGGTTGTAAAAAAAAAAAAAAAAAACTGTGATAGGTAAAAATTTTCTTTCTATAATTAGGTTTTAATTAGTAAGAGGAAGACAACCCTTAAAACACATGACCTTTTAATGATACTGTCATTTAGAGGCCACACTAAAAATTTTCTGAGGCCAATTTAATTTTTCAAAATTTCATGGACTTGTGTTCCTTTTGAAAATTGCCAGCATTTGTTGATAGCAAAAGTGAGATGGAGTGGGTGAGGCTTAGTGAGAAGCCAAATACAGATCAATACTGAAGCGTAACAGACAGACTAAGGAAGGAACAAGCACAATTTTTATTCCTGAAAAATCTATTTTGGTTGAGCTCTCTGGGGAGGAAGTGTGAGTTTGAAAACAATGACTTATGGCTAATAATGCATGACTCTTTGGTAAATCAAATCAAGTTCTCTCAATCATTGTTTACATAAAAATAAGATCCTAGCTAGAGGCAACTGGATGTCTAGCCACACACACACACACAGTGTTCACCTTGGCAATATTACCACTGGTGGACTGCTAGCATTGCCACTAGTGACTTGCATATAGGGATAAGGAAAAGACAGTCATCATCATCATATGTATACGATGACTAATTAGGATGACTATTGTATACATATATTTCCCCTTATCCTTTTTAGAACATTCTAAATTTTGGTTAAAAATTTTATTTTTGCTGCATCAGCAGGTGGATCAAAGATTACTATAGAAAATTTTAGGATCTTTTTCAGGTGAAAAAATTGGAAATTGTTTTAAAAAAAAAAAAAAAAAATTAATTGTTGGATTTTAATGAAATTTTCCTCTGTTACACCCCCACTACATATTTAATCATGAAATTGAGAAATTCATTTTCGTATTTTTTTTTTGTACCAAAAATCACCTCATAAAATTTAAAAAATGCAATAAGACTAAGATTTAATTAGAAAAGGTTTTAATTGCTTTTATGAAAAAGATATATTAAAATTTTTTAAATCTTAAAATTCTGTATGTGTACCGGTTAGGTGATATTAAGTAAAAACTATATTTACTAATCTAATCATAAATAGAAAAACTTACAATTCAGCAATATTTTAAAAAGAATTTTTTTTGTCTACAAACGTGCCAATTTTTTGTAAACATGGCTGTCCATACACAACATTATCAGAAAAGTTAAATGCTGTAACTATAGTAGATTTAAAGCCAAAGTACCAATATTCAGAAGTATTCAATAAAACATTAGACCGCTTAAAATATTTTCATAAATTTTTGATATTACTGGGTAGTTAAAAATTATGTAAGAAAGGTGTTAATGTTCATGAGAATTACATTCTGATTTCGGGTATTGGTTAGATCCAGTGACAGGACCCAAAGAATGTGAGTTCAATACCCAGTTAAGGCAGTGGAGAACTTTCAGAGGGAAATTAGGAGATAACTGACATCCATCAAATATGGCACGTGGAACTAGAACAGTCTACTCCAGTGAGCGAAATAAAGGGTCAGTTTGAAATTCCAACCACCTGAAGAAGGCCGGAGCGTACAACGGCCGAAACGTAGTGATAAATATGGCGACAAAGATGAGGACAATAGTCCGAATAATGTAAATAATGAAAATATTAAATTTAATCTATTAGCTCAAAAATTAAAAGTAAAATAAAAGCTTCAAGATATTTTTCATTTTAAACCTTAGGTATTATTGAGTTTCTTTAAGGAGGTACCTATCTCTGAAGGCTATGACCATAAATAATTATAACATTTGTATACACACTCCCTCCAGCCATCATAAGCAATATAGAGGTCATGACTTTAAATGATTCTCTGCATTAACCCTAAATAAAAGAAACCAGAAAGGGGTGGCTGTCTTTTACTGCTACCTCCTTTAATCTCCCCATGACCTACATATACAGTTTGTTAATGGAGTAGTGACACCAAGTCTGAAAATTAGATTGAAGCATGAAACAGTCACCATGCAATGCTGATACCCATGTCAACTGTGTGTGTGTGTGTGTGTGTGTATAAAAACTGAAAAAGATATTGATATCTAAAAAAAACAACAACAACCCCCCAAAACAAACAACAACAACCCCAAAAACAAACAACAACAACCCCCAAAAACAAACAACCCCCAAAACAAACAACCCCCCAAAACAAACAAAACCTAAAAAAAAAAAACAACAACAAAACAAAAAAAAACACAAACAAAAAAAACACAAACAAAAAAAACACAAACAAAAAAAACACAAACAAAAAAAACACAAACAAAAAAAACACAAACAAAAAAAACACAAACAAAAAAACAAAACAAAAAAAACAAACAACAAAAAAACAAAACAAAAAACACAAACAACAAAAAATCAAAACAAAACACAAACAACAAAAAAACAAAACAAAAAAACACAAACAACAAAAAAACAAAACAAAAAAAACACAAACAACAAAAAAAAAAAAATCAAAAAACAAATAAAGACAGAACTTTGTTAATTTACCACCAAAATAAAATAAGATGAATTAATATTTACTAAAATTCACACCAAAATTCAGAAATTTCCTTTGAAATTTTTTCAAAAATGTATTCATTAGTTTTTTTTACCTTACATCTCCAAAGGAACAAATAAGAGTATCATACAGGAATCCTGAACATGGACTTTTTTCATTTTGGTGTTCTGCCAGGTACTTTTCATCATTTGCTTGTGAGCTGATGTTTCTAGGTAAACAAAATTCATACTGTGATTTACACTCAGATGAATATAATTGGGATTATCCTTCAAAGATGTATATCCTTTCCAACAATCAGATGTGACCGTTGTCCCAGGTAAAATATAGCTTTGGATTGTGTCTAATAATGCGGAGGCTTTTTTTTAAATTATCGGAATGCATGCCAGATAGAATGAACAAACATTAATTTAAAATTTATAATTTCTTGGGGAGAATTAATATATGTGATAAGTAACTACATTATTTGGGATGAATTAACAGAAAAGATAAAAACTGTCCTTACCTATGAACTTAATTGAAAAAAAACTAATTCAAAGACATTCTTGTAAGAATCTAGTAATAACACATTCACTTCGTTATACAAAAAATCCACAAGTAGAAACTTTTGCCACCTTAGCTTTTATGAGTTAACATCCTCTTAGATATAAAATTATATTATAGGCATTATAAAAAAATTTCCTCAAGGAAGTGTATGAGAATTCATCCTCTCATCTGAACTTTAAAGAACTCAATGCGAAACAGATGCTAGTTAAAAGTTTTCCAAACTATTTCATAGATCAAATTATTTCTTTAAGGTAACCAATAGCAACACTGAACACTCCCAGTCAATTAGAACTAGAAAAATAAATTATCTACTGTAAAAAATTTAAAACAGCTAACCATATAAACAACTCCAAGTTACAAATTACAGAGAACTAATTTCATTTATGAATTCACATGACCTTTAAGGAACTGTGTTCCTGATCAAACCACATTTATGAATAAGTATATTGGACATACCACTACATGCCTAAGAAGAAGACTCATGTTACATCTTTGACCATAGTTCAAGTAGGACTCATTTAAAAAAAAGAAAAAAAATGAAAATCTACCAGACTCCATCCATGACACTTCTAGAAAATACAAGTATAATGGTCTCAACACAAAAAACAAAAACAGGCAAACAAAAAAAAACAAAAGTAACATAATGGAAGCACAAATAAAAAGAAAAGAAAAAGCCAATACTCAACATTAACTATGAACATGACCATAATGTGCTGTGTTTGGAAAATAAAAATACATTCCCATCACTCTAGAAACTTAAAAAATCTACACAGTTAAAAATGAAAACAATCCTGGATAAGAGCCAAAAGCACTGATACACAAAACATTGACAATTTTTACACACAGGTAACTTATATGAACACAAAAATTAAATAAAAAGTTTAATCGCAGTACCTTGTCAGTCATCTTTAATGAAACTTGCATGAACGGGATTGCTGCCCAAATACATTATATATATATATATATATATATATATATATATATATATATATATATTTTCAAAGACCAAATGTACAATGATTTGCAAAACCAGCACCACTTATCAAAGAATTATGAGTAAAATATTAAAAAACTATTTTGTTTACAATTTCCTTTGGTCTTTTTGGGGAGCTCAAATCCCAACAACATATGCTCTTTGTCCAAGTCTGTTATACAATGCTGCTTTTACATAAGACTACCAAAAATAAGCCCTTACTTCCTTGAGTTTACATGTATATTCTTTTGAATTGTCTTCACATCTCTGGTACAAAAGGGTAGATAGCTTGGAATCTTTCCCCATCCTGTGGATTTAAAATAATCCATTTTTTTTTTCTTTTTTGAAAAGTACACTGATATTAACTTTTGCAATGAAAATAAAGAAACAAACAAAAAAATTTGCTTTAGAAAGGCTTTATTATTATCATCATTTTTTTTTTTTTTTTATATGAATAGAAATTAACTAAATTTACTGTGGAATTCTTTCAAATTAGATGTTTGGTCAATTGTTAAAACTAAGAACTAATGAAAAGTCCCTTTAAATGAACAAAGGATGAAAAAACAAAGGATGAAAAAAAAGAAACAAAAGAAATAATTTGCTAATATTAATGAATAAAAAAAGGGAAAGAAAAAAAAAAAGACATAATTCAGCCATTTTGGAGAAATTTAAAGATATGAATGCTTACAGTTATTGATCCACTAAAATTCTCTTTATAGTCAGTAATGTGATGAAAGCGTATATATGAAATGAATGATTTCAGGTTCGAGGTTCAGATGTCCTAAGAAAGGCAACTCCTTCATCCCAGCTACTTGTCCTACCACAATTATCTTTGCGATTAATTTGCTAATGATGACAGAAAAATATTTAATTATTTTATATGTGAGTATTACAACTTCACTTCAAAATATGTAAAGAATATTTATCTAAATAATTAATGTCATCTTTAATGATGAATATGCAATTAATGACAAAAGATTGTCCTGAGTCAAGAACTGAGTATAAGATTGCTACTTTTTTAGTTAGATATTTTGCTTTTTGTTTACACTATAAATGAAAAAAAACTACAATCCATTAATATTTTGACTATTTTTGCTTTGGTTAATTTAGCATTTAGTGCTATCAATTTGTGAAAAATTTCATTTAAAGCAGTATTGTTTAATTATTCTAATGCAGTGGCAGACAGGCCAAGGTGTCAGCTTGCCTGATGGCAAGTGGGCCCACTATATTAAATAAAAATGCAATGAAACTTTTTTTTTTTTAGTAATAAAAAGGAATAAGAATTTTCTAAAGTCATCTGCACGCTATCAGTTACTCAAGTCCAATGCGAGAAGACATGTTCAAAGCTGAAGACCATAAAGACAAGGCTAAGAAATTTGCTGCCTGAGGAGAATTTGGAATCATACATGTTGCTATCCACTGAAAAGGAATTGTTAGATGAATTAGATGCAGAAACAATTATTGGCAAATTTGAACAAATCATTTAGTGAACTTAATGCTCTTAATATAGTGGATTGCATGCAATGGCCCCATCTGTTAATGTGTAAATTGTGCAGTAAACTATTTAAAAATATCAACCAATTATTTAAAACTAAAAAAAAAAATTTAACATTCTTCATTTACATTTGGTATCTACAACCAGTAATAGGTACAGTACATGTACACTGTAATTACTAATACATTTTTTCTACAAAAATTTTTATCATGCTGTTTTATATGTATTTTTAAGAGTTTATTTATTCCTTATGAAAATTAAATGATAGGATTGTAGTAATGAGTGGACCCCATTTACCTCCTGGCAATCAATATTTTTTAGACTCAGTCCACCACTGTTCTAATGTTATCTAGTAATCATCTTTGCATAGCTGAGAGGGAAATGCCGTCTTAGGTGAGACTTCAACAAATAGAAGTCATTTTTAGTATCCTTAGAAATTCATATTACATTTTCAAAAGGAAAAGTAATTTTTTTTTTTTTTTTTTTTTTTTTTAAAAAAAAAAAATCAAATTATTTTCTGATGTTATCTTTATCTTGGCTTTTAAGACTTTAGACATGCAAACATAAAAACTCCAAGAGTGGTTAAAAAAGTGTGTTGATGAAAAATATTTTGATTAGTGTGTGTATGTACATGTATGCTAATTTTTGTATTTATGAGAATATGAGTAGATAAACAATTTCTTCATATTGCAAGTTGAATCAAATTTAATTTTACTGAAATAAATTTTAGACTTCAGTGAAAAATATGAAAATGAGTGATTATTTCATATAGTAATTTCAGAAAAAAAAAAAAAAAAAAAAAAAAAAGAAGTCTTTGTAGAGAAAATATTTTTTATCCTAATTGCTGTATTTATATAATTATTAATAGACTGAATGACAGACAAATTTTACTTGTGAAATGGAAGGAAGCACTGAAATTTTCAACTACTATCTGAATGCTTAATCCAAACAAACTTGAGTTTGGCAATAAAAATTTTAATTGCAATATTTTTTGTGTCTAGGGTGCAGACAAACTTGTCAGTACTAAAAAGATTTGTTCACTTAAATGAAATTATGTTTAAACATGTTAATGAAACTTGGTTAATGAGAAAGTGATATGTGTGATAGTTTGATTTTAAATTCTAACAATTTTCAATATTAATGAAGTAATTAAAAGTTATGAAAAAAAAAATAAAAAAATGAAAAAAATGAAAAGGATAAGAAAAAAAAAAAAAGGAAGGGAGGGAGGGAAGATATCCAATTAAAAGGTTGACATTTGGCAATGCTGACCTAAAATGTCCACCTTACTGGTATTTCAGGTTGGTTTGAAAATCAACCTAATCTATACTACTGTTAAATATGCAGTATCACTCAATGTTTATATGTTACATGATTATTCTTAATGAAGAAGGATAATCAAAACAAAAAGAGAGAAGGTGAAGAGACAATAAGAGAGGGTGCTCACTGAGCAAAGCAGGGTGGGTGGGATGTTAACTGAAACTGAAATACAGGCAAGAATGATTTAATTGTATCGATACAGGAGGTACAAAAACTTTTTTCTTCAAATGTTGAAGATAAGAGCTTATGTTATTTTTCCATGGTATATGCAAAGAAATTGACATTTCTTCTACTTTCGCAATTCCAAATCATTAGCCTTGGATCAAAATGCAGAATCCAATGATTGTTGGAGCATTTTTGATCTCTCTTCAACAGTTACTGACAACTCATTGGACCCAATTCTTTGATCTATACTAACTACATGTTGGATACATTGGCTTTCACTTGGGCTCAGGGTAGCGATGTACTTGTCTCTGAATTGGGGCAGAGCAGGACCCCATTCAGGGTCAGGGTGAATCAGTTTTTTCATTCGCTGAAATAAAATGGAAAATTTATCAATGTATATACATTCTCATACATTAAGAAAAAAAAATCTTTCATCATAAAATCAGTGCTAATAATGTCAGTTAATATCAAAAAATTCTCCCTAAAATATAGAAGAGAACAAAAAATTTGTAAATTCAATAATCCATAATTATAAAACTGAGTTGGTTCCCTGTACTAGACAATTTTTCTTACCAGAAGCTATTTTACATATTTATACAGGACACAATGTGTAAATTGTCACCATTTTATATTTTAAATTTTGCACATGCATATTGTTTTTTTTATTTTGTTTACTGCACAGTATAGTAGGGTCAGTTGGGCACCGTCTGAGAAAAAGAACACCATAATGAAATTCACTCAGCAAGAAATATGGAAATGGCATGCTATAGTGCTTGGCATTTTGCACCAGAAGTTCAAATACAAACATTTCAGAGTATTTTGGTGTCAGCCTGAGGACAGTGCAGAGGATTCAAAGAGTTAGAGGAGTCAAATGGTGATTATGAAAGTGCTTGGAGTGACCACTAGTGATGGCAATGTTATCCCTTCATTCATCTTCCCACAGGGTGACAGACTCAACACGGATACCTACATCAAGGGTCAAGTGGGCGCACACAAGCAGGAGAACCCAGTCATGGATTCCGAAGTCATCTGGATGCCATGATTGAAGCCAATGGCAATCTTATTGAATTTACTCTTTAGTATTTCAAGATATTTTTGTGTAATTTTGGTAAATATATGTTAAAATGAGATGTTAGTGTTATTTTCATTTTCACATAATTTAGAAGATAATTTATCCATCACACCCTGTAAGTCTACGTCAGTTACGTGCCATGAATGATACACACTTAGGCAATCATGTATCTTTCGAAACATTTGCCATCTAAGGCTATAGAACCTGGTCTGTCCTGCTATTTACCCATAGCTGGGGGGAGAATAGGATTCATATCTCTCCCAAGGAAATTAGCACATAAATGAATGTAATGGATTTGACTGGAATTTGAACTCAGCTCTCAGATTCCTCAATCCAAGCCGCTATCCATTACTCCACAGTGCCTCCACTTTCCTATCACCATAACCTAACTTTGTGCCTTTTCTATAAATTTTTTCATGGTAATTTTTCTGATGAACTTTCCTTCTAGACTTTATGAATTTAAGTGCGTAACTTTATCTGTGGAACTCTCTTCCAGCTTCTTGCTTTCTAGCCAACTTTGATAATCAGAAATTTAAATGCAATGTCAATTGTTATCTGCCTTCTTGATTTAATATTTTTGTTTAACACTCAGTAACCTGTTGTGTCTTAGTGGTTTTATTGCCTTGCTCAAGATGAAAGGATAAAAAAAAAAAAAAAAACAATCTCATAAAATGTGTATATCATTTCACTTCAAGCAAGGTAAACCCAAAAAGTTACTGAGGAAGAGAAACTAAGAAAATACTACTAAAGAGAAAGAAGGTAATAAAAAACAGGATTTAAGTAAACAGAAGATAATGTTGCATTTAATTCTTTGTAGATTGTTGTGGCAGGAAGGCAAGAAGCTGAAAGAAAGTTCTGCAGTTTAAAAGTGCAAGAAAATAAACTATTACAATAGAACTTATGATTACATTTAGCAATTTCAACAGTACAAATGTTGAGACCTAGCTGCCAATTTAGTACTGTACTTAAATTCATGAAGTCAAGGTACCAAAAAGGAAAAAAGCTCATCAAAACAAATGCCATGAAAATATGGAAAAGGTATATTGCCATCTTACAGACATCAGTTTGCTTGTTTCAAAAAAAAAACAAAAAAAACCTCAAAGCAACCTTTTCATGATAGGTCAGAATGCCATTCCCAACTTTCCAAGATTGACTACTCAAAAAGTGCATCCCAAATAATGCACGTGTATTATTGAAAATTTTCATCTTTTTTTCTATATTAGTACATAGAATATTTTTATAAGGGAGTTTTACAAATAGCAATAGAAAGTGGATTTTTAAACATGAATACATGTACAATAATTTGTTTTAATTCATTAAATAATTAAACTGACGCATATTTCAATAAACAAAAAGTCCAACAGAGTGAGTATTGGCATAAGGTATAACAAACAAAAACTCAATAAAAAGTCAAGGTATTTAAATTGAATTTATTCTGGCGTCTCGTCTACAGTCACTTTCTCACAGACGCACCATTACCTCCCTCTGTCTGTTCTACAAATAATTGCTCCGAGGAGCTGCATTCGCTGGTTCCCAGATGTCATGAGTTCCAGCGACTTACGAGGCTGGCATCCCGCTCTCACCCCTTCACTGTCGAAACTCCTAAATGTAGCCGTCTCATCTACTCTAATAGCTTCATGTCTCGCACCTCTCGCCTGTGGAACTCCCTTCCCTATTTCTGTTTCCCTGTGAGCTATAATCTCCAGCTATTCAAGTGTAATGTCAATCAACATCTCCAGTTGCCTTTATCTATCCACTACCCTCATCCTTTCTTCTATCACTCCCATCTGATCTTGCTTTAAATTTTCTGTAACCCCTTGCGTCCTAGTGGCTTCCCGCCTTGCTTGGGGTGAAATGCTTAAGAAAAAAAAAAAAAAGCCCTTTGTTGAAAATCCCTGTTTTATAAGTACTTTACGCTTAAAGGGAGATTACTTTTTATCTAACCTGATAAAATTACTTTTCTTTAATAAGGAAATGATTTGAACTTTCACACCACATATAGAGAATAAAGTTCAGTGAAATATTATATTCAAGGATATTAAATATTTTGTCTATACTTGATAGAGAGAGAGAGAGAGAGAGAGAGAGAGAGAGAGAGAGAGAGAGAGAGAGAGAGAGAGAGAGAAAAAAAAATTATTTTTGGTCAAAAATAATGTTATAACAGTTGTGTAGGTAGGTAGGTAGGTAGAGAGAGAGAGAGAGAGAGAGAGAGAGTAGGTAGGTAGAGAGAGAGAGAGAGAAGGTAGGTAGAGAGAGAGAGAGAGAGAGAGAGAGAGAGAGAGAGAGAGAGAGAGAGAGTAGGAGAGAAAAGAGGGAGAGAGAGAGTAGGTAGAGAGAGAGAAAAGTAGAGAGAGAGAGAGGCAGAGAGAGAGATAGAGCAGAGAGAGAGAGAGGGGAGAGAGAGAGAGAGAGAGTAAGTAGAGAGAGAGAGAGTAAGTAGAGAGAGAGAGAGTAAGTAGAGAAAGAGAGAGTAAGTAGAGAAAGAGAGAGTAAGTAGAGAAAGAGAGAGTAGAGAGAGAGAAAGAGAGAAGAGAGAAGTAAGAGAGAGAGAGAAAGAAAGAGAGAAAGAGAGTAAGTAGAGAAATAAGTGAATAAAAAAATATGAATTAGGAAGAGTAAAGTTAAGACAAAAAAATCCTTCAATAACCCCCCAAAAAAAAAAAAAAAAACTGACCCAGGTTTTATCACTTATTTTGTTAGAAAATTGTCACATTAATGTTTACAGGACAACTTTATGTATATAAAGGTTTTGGGGTTTACAGTCTAAAGAAACACCATACAGTAAAGCATGACAGTAGGAACATAAGAGCAAGATTTTTTTTCTTATAAATGGCATTAGTGCAATTCAATTGAATTAATCTATATACAGTTTTTCTTTTTAATAAGCAACTTAGGATTTTGACCAGTGTTCAGGCTGTTTAAATTTTTCATGCAAAAATAGAAAAGACATTTTAATCTAACTGGGAGATTTCTTGAATACAGTATAAAATGTATTTAGTAATTTATTTAATTTTACGTTTTTATTTTGTAATGTTTTCTGTAGTTGCTTAAGCCACAATCACATCAGTTGTGGAGGTACTTAAGATTTACTTAAATTTGGGTCCAGTAGCTTATTAAGAAATAAATAATAAAAATACATATTAACAAATGGTGGAAAAATCACATAGTACAGAAGATCTAAATAAACAATAATAACCCTGATAAAAACAGTTTGAATTGTATAAATCCAAACTTTTGGAAAAGTAAATTTCTTTGTCAAATCCGCCTTTGCATAATTCTCTGCCAGTGAACAAATCTAAGTCTGAAGGAAGACCTGCCAATATTTTTCTAAAAACTACCTCTGCTACTAACTGCCAAACATGGTGGGTTTGCAGTTATGGTCTGGGAAGAAATTTGAAACACTGGTCACTTGACCTTGGTAGAATGTACTCACAGCATTAATGCTGTGAAGTATTTCAATCCTTCTGAAAGGACTTCTCTTGTTCTTTTCCAAACATATGAACTAGATTTAAGCATTCTTTTTTTCTCAAGAATTACAAAAATTATTAAACTGTTCTTACAAATAAACAGACTAATAAACATTTAACATTTTTTGTCAATCCGTTTATTTATATATATATATATATATATATATATATATATATATATATATATATATATAGATAGATAGATAGAGAGAGAGAAGAATTAATTACCTCAATGAAGGTTCCTTTAGTTTTGAACAGTTGAACAATTACCATAATGGGGAGTGGCACCAAAGAGAACATTCCAAGGACCCAGCCAAATACAACAGACCAAGTGGGATATTCATAAGTACCATAAGTGACTGGTTTTAGTTTACTGATGCTAAACAGCCACACAATCTGTCAAAAAAGAAAATGTCAATATACATTAATTTCAATCCATTACAGGAAAGAGGGGAAAGAGAAGGAGAGGGGAAAGAGAAGGAGAGGGGAAAGAGAAGGAGAGGGGAAAGAGAAGGAGAGGGGAAAGAGAAGGAGAGGGGAAAGAGAAGGAGAGGGGAAAGAGAAGGAGAGGGAAAGAGAAGGAGAGGAAAAAGAGAAGGAGAGGGGAAAGAGAAGGAGGGGAAAGAGAAGGAGAGGGGAAAGAGAAGGAGAGGGGAAAGAGAAGGAGAGGGGAAAGAGAAGGAGAGGGGAAAGAGAAGGAGAGGGGAAAGAGAAGGAGAGGGGAAAGAGAAGGAGGGGAAAGAGAAGGAGAGGGGAAAGAAGAAGGAGAGGGGAAAGAGAAGGAGAGGGGAAAGAGAAGGGAGGGGAAGAGAAGGAGAGGGGAAAGAGAAGGAGAGGGAAAGAGAAGGAGAGGGGAAAGAGAAGAAGGACAGGGGGGAAGAAGAAGGAGAGGGAAGAGGGAAGGAGAGGGGGAGAGAAGGAGAGGGGGAAAGAGAAGGAGAGGGGAAAGAGAAGGGAGAGGGGAAAGAGAAGGAGAGGGGAAAGAGAAGGAGAGGGGAAAAGAAGGAGAGGGGAGAAGAAGAAGGAAAGAGAAGGAGAGGGGAAAGAGAAGGGGGGGAAAGAGAAGGAGAGGGGAAAGGAAGAAGGGGAAAGAGAAGGAGGGGAAGAAGGACAGGGGAGAGGAGGGAAGGACAGGGAGGGAAGAAGGAAGGGGAGAGGGGAAGAAGGAGGGGAGGGAAGAAGGAGAGGAGGGAAGAAGGAGAGGAGGGGAGGAGAGGAGGGAAGAAGGAGAGGAGGGAAGAAGGAGAGGAGGGAAGAAGGAGGGGAGGGAAGAAGGAGAGGGGAGGGAAGAAGGAGAGGAGGGAGGAAGAAGAACAGGGGAGGAAGAGGGAAGAGAGTTATAAAGATCCTGTCTGGTTTGAGTAAGAAAAAGCATACATAAAAGGGAAAGGCTTCAGTTTATCTGATGTCAAATTTAAAGTCTTAGATGCCAAAAAAAGGAAGAAAAAGAGTGAACTAATTCTAAGAATATTGCATGCAACGACACTAATTATGCTAGAATAGTATAAATTTGCACATAATTTGTGTGTAATCCATATATTTGGCATCTCGTAATAGCTCAGGTGGCAGAGCTGAGGACTAATTATAAGAATCCATATTTCTGCTTATCTTGTGAAAGTTAAGAAATTGGTAGGGATAATTCTTCACTTTCACATTGTTTATTTGATTGATTTTTATGTTTTCTGTATTTTTTTTGTTTTTTTTACTTGAATTAGAAGTGTTATTTTTTTCTTACTGATTTTGGTTCTATCATAGCTGATATAACCTTTTGTAAAACAAAAGGTGACACTTTTGTTATTTCACCCTTCTATGACTATGAAAATTGGAAATTCCCCATCCCCCAATATTTCATTGTTGCTTTTTGTTTTCATACTGTCTCTTGGATCATTTATAAGAGAGTTATTCATATAATTTTGTTTTTGTATTCACAGTCTGTGCTCTCCACCCACCTTGGAGTTCCTTCCTAAGGTATGCTATCAGGGGGACTAATCGCATTCACCCTGATGCACCAAGGCTACACAGACAGTATAGTCATGCTGAAAGTAACTACAAGTACCCGTATTCCCCCAGCATATCTACCCAAGTATAGTATGGGTCCATTGAGAGGGATTTTGTAGTTTTTAGGAATCACCTTTTATAAATGCATGCTTTATATATTGCAATTTTATAGGTATTTTGGTATGAACAGGTAGTTTTAGACATAGCATTATGTGTAAACAGATAGTTTGTGGATTATGATTTTTGTTGGTAGTTTGAAGTTTTTTTTTTTTTCCTTCAATAGATTGTATGGAGAAACTATATTTTTTCTGAAGGCACCATTCAGGGTATAAACTGATAGGTTGTAGGCTTATCATATAAGCTGATGGCATATAGGCAAAGTTTTCCTCATACAAATAATTAGTTTCTAATCAATCTTGCTTCTTATGCTATGCCTGGTAATAGTTTAATGTCCTACCCAGAACATAGGTGAAATTGTTTTGTGAAAAAACCTATGATTGTAGTTTAGCTTCATGCCTAGGATGTGGATGCAGTTTAAGAAATTGGTGTGGTAAACCTTTACTTTACTATGTCATTCATTTGATAGATTTTTAGTATATTTTCTGTGTTTTTTGGTTTTACTTGAATTACAAGTGTTAATTTTCTTGTGTCTATCCCACATTGGGACTCAAGTGGCATGTTGTGGAAACCCCTGGCCATTTTATACCAGGTCAGGAGTCACTCAGTCACCAGGACTCCATCTCTGGGTGTCACAGGTCGCCACTCATGGCAAACAGATGCCCTCATTACCAGGGGATGGTCTAGTTTTTAGGAATTGGTTTTAGTAAAGTTTTGCCTTACATATTGCAATTTTATAGGTATTTTTGTATAAACAGGTAGTTTAGGCAAACAAATAATTTGTAGATTATGATTTTTGTTGGTACTTTAAAAAGGTGGTTTTTTTTTCAATAGATTGTTTGTATGGAAAAACTTATTTTTCCTGAAGGTACCATCCTAGGTATAAACAGATAGGTTGTAAGCTTATATAAACTGATGGCATGTAGGTGAAGTTTTCCTCATACAAATAATTAGTTTCTAATCTATCTTCCTTCCTGTACTATGCCTGGTAGTAGCTTAATGTCCTACCCAGAACATAGGTGAACTTGTTTTGTGAAAAAAAAAACCCCAAAAACCAAAAAAAACCAACAAACCCATGATTGCTGCCATTTAGCTTTGTGCCCAAGATGTGGATACAGTTTAACTTCATGCCCAGGACAGGGAAATCACAAGGAATATATTCAATCATTCTTATCAGAAAATTCCAAACAAAAAAAAAAATAAAAGAAAAAGCTTACCAATGTTATGGATGGGGTAATAAATCGCCAACAAATCTTCCACCACAAGCATGGTGTGTACCCAATCATCATTGTTATATCAGTGTAAAAACGGTCAGCTCCTGTAATGCACAAAACAACATTCACATTTATTTTCTGAATTAATGTACACAAGTTAATAAGTTTTTAGTCAAATAAATATTTTTGAGCAAACTTGTCAATGTCCTTAATTCAACATGTCTATCAACTAGATAGCCAAAACTTTATGCAGTGAAAATTTCAAGATTCAGCTTGCTATCAACATTGTACATCTTTTGTAGGGTACCATTTAATGAGGAATAAATTCAAAGAGTGGTTTGTAAGAGGAACACATTAACAATTACATTTTGATAGGTGCTTCATTTAGGCAAATGGGTGATGATAAGTCCTCACATTGTTCAAGAATAAATTTTCTTAAAAAAAACAAAAAAAACAAAAACAAAAGGGGATTCTGAACATTCACCTCAAAAGAGCCTAGAATTTTCCATCATAAGCTTAGTTCAGGACTGTATGGAAGGAAAGTAACATTGGGCTGTGTTAGTTCTTTAAATGCTTGCTTAATTTTAAAAGTAACATACAAAATTCTGAATTTTTAGTTTTGTTTCAACAAAAATTGCTTGTGGAAATTTATATATCCCGAAAAGGGATATATTTGTTCAATGTAGCAAAGTGGTTGTTAACTACTGTAACCAAGTAGGACAATCTAGCAGGTAACTGTAATGGACTGGTCCTCGTCGTAGTGGTAGGCAATAGATGTAGGCAATAGGCGTAGACATGTACCTCCACATCAGTCTGTATTTATGGCTGACACCAGCCAATCATATTACTGTGAGGGGGAACCCAGGTGTATGCATATTCATTACATCACCTCCTCCTGAGCTAAATTTTCCTGTGAAATTTAGCTTCAATATTTTCTCTTTTTAGGGTCTGGACTTGATTGATTTTTTCCTAAGTCTTTTTTGCCTCAATCCTCCTTGCAGTGGTGGCATTTGACACACTGGTACCTCTGGCCTTGAGGTTGGGGATACCTCCATTGGCAAATGTTGACTTACTGGAATGGGAATTTCAAATGTATCATACAGGACTTCCATTGGAATCTCTTCGGTATTTTCCGTGACCTCTGTAGGGTGTCTGGGTCTCAATTGATTCCAATGTCTTTTGCACCAAAATTTTTCCCCTTTTATGTCATATATAACCTGTCCAATTCTTTTGTTTATCATTCCTTTTTCCCAATACATTTTTCCAGCCCTAAAGTTCTTGAAAAAAAACTGTCATCTGGCTTATACACTTTAGTCATCTGGTTTTCTTTTTTAGCAGTTTTCTTCAGACTAGGCAACAGCCTGTCGAAGACAGGGCATATTTTTCTCGCAATCATTAACTGCTGGTAATAATCTTGACATCATATTCGGGCTTGGCATGATTCTATATACTGCCAAAAATTTCTGAATATTTCTTTCATTCGTGTTCACGCCTTTGTTTTTCTTCAACACTCGTTTAAAAGGTGTCCATGAATGTTTCCGCCTGTCCATTCGATCTTGGATGATATACTGGCATTGTCACATGATCAATGGACAATGATCTACAGAATTCCTTGAATTCTCTTCCCGTAAACTGCATTCCGTTGTTGCTGACTAAAGTTTTAGGGAGTCCAAAGTGACTAAAAATTTCATTAAGTGCGTTTATTGCATTTGTTGCAGTCGGATGTCTGCACTTAACTTCTGGCCACTTAGTGAAACGTGCACAATGATCAGGTAATAAGATCCATTTATCAGCCCTGCATAGTCGATATGCAATTGAGTCTATGGGACATCTGTCTTTGGCCATGGTTGAATCTTTATAGGTGGATCCCTTGCTGCTAGTTGGCATCCTCTGCACGGTTTAAAATTTTCTATGTCTTGGTTCATCCTCGGCCAATAAGTATAGCCTCTCAGAGATTTCATTCTCGAAATCCCTGGATGGCAAGTGTGAAATTCTTTCAGAATTTTCTTTTGCAGAGTAACCGGCATTACAACTATCTGCATATAGTAATATAGCTGTTCGCAGATTGAAAAAAGGTGACACACTAATTCCTTTTTTAGTTGTTTTGTTCACCCAGACTTGCTTTTTCATTTTTTTTAATGAAATCATTGTTCACTGCTACTTTTTTTTTTTTTACACATCTTCTAGCGTAACTGGTAGTTCTCTAATAGTGTTGCATAACAGACCTGACAATGCACTTTCGTCTCTTAGCATTGCTATAACTGTTTCTTCCAGTGGTTCCGTATATTTAGTTATCAATCTTGATAAACCATTGGTGTAACCTAGCTTCTTTGAAGGCACATTCTATTTTGAAATTATAACTGAATAGACTTACATCTCAACGCCGTAGTTGATTTGCCATGCGAGTTGGTATACCTTTTTTTGAACCAAATATTGTTAACAGCGGTTTGTGGTCCGTTTGCAGAATAAATTCTCTTCCATATAGAAAACTGAAATTTTTTTTTTACAGCGTACATTATTGCTAAACTCTTTTACAATTTGACTGTAACTTTGTTCTGTGGGCAGTAACAATCTCAAGGCATGTGCTATTGGCTTTGTAGATCTGTTCTCAAATTTATGCAGCAATACTGCACCTAGTCCCTCATTACTGGCATCTGCTACAATGATTTTCCTCTTCGGATCGAAATGCGCTAATAATAGGTCTGCTAATGGACAGCTTTTTATTTTTTTTTTTAAAAGCCTGTTCGCATTCTTTCGACCATATCCACTTTGCGCTCTTTTTCACCAAATTATTTAAAAGGGGTTCTCATATACATTTTTGGGATATAAATGCTATAGTAACTTACTAATCCCAAGAAGGCCTGGAGTTTAGCCACATTATCAGGTGCTGGCATATTTTTTATAGACTCAGCCCTTTCTGGATCTGGTTTTCTTCCTTTACTGTCAATGATCTGCCTTAAATATTTTATCTTCTTTAAGAAGAACTCGCATTTTTCAGCACTCAGCTTGAACCCGTATTCCTCAATTCTCTGAAATACCGCTCTAATATGCATTTTGTGTTGGGCCTCATTTTCACTTTTAATCAAAATATCTAAATATGTGATTGCATACCAGCCAAAATTGTGTCCATTATTTGCTGGAATAGGCTTGGAACTACCTTCAATCCAAAAGGAAGACGATTAATTTAAAAATCCCTTTATGCATGTTTATTGTCAGGTACTTTGAACATTCTTCACTGACTTTAACCTGAAGGTAAGCCTCCGACAAGTCCAACTTTGAAAACACTACCTCAGTTTAATTTAGTGAATATAACCTATGGAGACAGTAGAGGGTACGCATGCTCTTTCACAAAGTCATTTTAAGCCTGTTGAAAAATCAGCACACTGATTTTTCGGTTTTTCTTTTTTATATATACAGTTGGAGATGCCCAATCCGAGTAACTGACTTTTGAAATCACGCCAGTTTTCTCCAACCTTTCTAATTCCTCATTTATTGTGTCTACTGCTGAAAATGGCACTTTTCTCTTTGGTTTAAAGATTGGTTTAACATTTTCTTTCAATTCAAAGGTGACTTCTGTTTTTGTGCACAGAGTCCTGAAAACACATGAAGGAATTTGCCTTTCAAATCCGTAATAAATCTTTCCGTTTGCTTCGTCCTATAGTTCTTTATGACGTTAACTTTGTTACAGAAAGAATTTACTGGTAATTCCCATAAATTAAACAATACAATCCAGTCTAAACCAAAAAGGTTTACTGAACCAGGGAGCACATACTTTTGATTTGTGAATTTTTCCCATGAATGCAATGTTACATTTTAATTCACCTCTAAACTTAAGTCTTTTTCCTGACACTCCCCTGGCAATTTTGTCTGTGTTTGCCAACAGCAGGTAACCATTTTTTTTCCATCTTTACTTGTTCATTACCAAGATATCACTTAATGAATCGAGTAATAATTTCACGGTCTGCACATTTATTTTTTACCTTGAGGTATTTTCTTCTTTGACCCTTCTCAATTTCGTTTTTAGACAAAACTACGTTCACCTTTGTTTGAGACTGATTTTACTTTTGTTTTGCCTGACAATGGGAACTTCTATGGCCTACACGCCCACAATTAAAACATTTTATCCCTAAAGAAAATCCTTCATATGCTGTCCTCCACATGAACTGCATATAATTTTTCTTTATTTTGTAGCCACTTCTGTTGTCTTACAGTTTGTACTCATGAAATGCTCTTCTCAATCCCAGTATCATCTTTTTTTATGTTTATAAGTTGCTGACATTCTTCAGTTATTTTTTGTAGCATAATCTTTGGATCCTGTTCCATGATAGAAATTAGATCAAGAATTCTGACTTTGTCCTTCAGTGTCATTAGACCCTGCACAAAAATTAGACACTTGAACATGTTGCGTGACAATTCCTTTAATTTAAACGCCCCACACTGTGCGTTAACCATACCTGCATATGTGATAAAATCATCTTGTTTTACGATATTTAGACATTTGTATCGTGTATGAAAGACGATCTCTTATTGAAAATTTGACAAAATTTCTACTGTTTCGCCGAATGTAATTTCTTCTGGTTTCTTTGGGAGGATTAAATTTGTGTATTTTGCATTTTCTTCTGTTCCCAACTTCTGCAACGATAGCGATTTTTTTCCTCATCAGACCATTGTTCGCATCTTTTCATAAATATTGTTTCAAACCTTTGAAAATAAGCCGAAAACGTTGAACCACTGTCAGGGTCATATTTAAATTCAGATAGTCAATTTGAAATTCCTTCAGCAGAAAAAAAATCTAGAACCCGGTTCTTTTGTTGTCCTAGATAATGTTTTCCCAAAGTGATTTATTGTCTTTTGCCTGTTTGAATAACTTTTCAAACCTTGTTGCTGTAAAGTGACTTGTAGCACCTTAGTTAATTCTGCGATTTGTTCCATTCTGCCAACATATCCACAAGAAAATTTTTTTACTCCAATTTCTGAAGACAATAAAATTTTCTAAGTCCAAACCAAAGGGGCACAATTTACTACTTTCTGTAAGCATTGCACCAGTTTTTCCTTTACTAATGTTCATCGTTAATAAGTGTTAAAATGCAAACGAGGGAAAAATTACTTTCTGTAAGCGCTGAACAAGTCTTTCTAATGTTCTTTGTTAGTAAGTGTTGTCAACTGTATTTTTTTCTTTTGTTTTAACTTGTAAGGTTGTTTCGATTCTTGTCGCTAACTGATATGTCCCAAAAAGGGATATATTTGTTCGAAGTAGCAAAGTGGTTGTTAACTAATGTAACCGAGTAGGACAATCTAGCAGGTAACTAATACTGGTCCTCGTCGTAGTGGTAGGCAATAGAAGTAGGCAATAGGCGCCGACATGTACCTCCACATCAGTCTGTATTTATGGCTGACACCAGCCAATCATATTACTGTGAGGGGGAACCCAGGTGTATGCATATTCATTTTATATATATATATATATATATGGGGGGGGGTAAAAGCAATATATAAATATTTTTATACATCAAGTGTAGTCACATCAATGTAAATACCACTTTAGTCTGATGAAGTCCTAAATGATGAAACCTGTCGCACAAGAACTTTTTCCACTGATAGTTTTCCCATATATTGTGGATATCAAAATCAACATTAAGTGTTTTGGTGTGGACTTCAGTATCTTATATTGACATACACACTGATATTGAATGCTTTTATACATAAATAGAGCATACTTTAAAACTATATATATGAGAGAGAGAGGAAGGCAAAGAAACCTCCTAGTATGGCATTAGTGTCTTCCTCTAAAATTGAATTTCAATTTTACAACCAAGCCTCCTTACGAGTGGATGTAATCTCTACTAGGAGTAGGGAGAATATAAATGACCGTTTTATATAAGCAAGGTTCTAACTGCGTGAAAAAAAAAAAAAAAAAACAAAAAAAACATTCAGAATTTTTTTTTTTTTTTTGAAGGGTAAGGGAGGACATTCTAGAACGCTCGAGCCAATGTTATCTCCCCTTTGTTCAGAGACACTAAAACATGGCCGGCCGATAAATTGATCAAAATGACTTTAAAAATGAAATGCTGAAATGTAAGTAATTCAATTTCTTACATAATTTATTTTATTAGACAAAAAAATCTTTATTTACTAACTTATTTCAAGGGAATCACTGGAGACGAAATGTTATAAGCACGAGTGAAAAACCTTTCGTATTTTTCTTATTTTTAGATTGATAAAGTTCGACGTGAAACTTTGCTATTTTTATATTTTACTCCATTTGTTTATAATAGTCATTTTTTAACGGTATTTGAATATTGCAACCTTTTAGTTAAAACACTAAAAGCATCTATTAATAAGTCTTTCACGATTTTAAAATTTAAAAATATAGCAAAAATGCTGTTACTGTTCGCAAAACAGCAAAAAAAAAAAAAAAAAAAAAATTGTAAAGTGTTTTTAAATTTATTTAAATTTTAAAATTACAAATAAAATTTAAGGTTAAGCTAACTGAAGTTTAATAAAATATTACTTAAAAATAAAAAAATGACTAAAGATACCGCGCGCAACAACAAACAACCAAAAACAAGTAAAAAACAAGTAAAAAAAAAAAAAAAAAAAAAGTTTATTTGTCGTGTTCACTTCAAGGTTTCATGTACTTTTAAGGATCATTACTTAACTAATGTCTATAACTCTATATGCTAGGAAGTTGAAATTATCAGCTCAAGCCCCAGGGTACCATCAATACTGGCTGTATCTCTTTTGGGAAGAGGCTGCTGGGGTCATTACCCGGCGCCTGAGTCGTCCCTAAAAGACAAGTGCCGAGGGGGCTTGAGCAATTTTTGTACAGCTTTCCGGAAATCCTACATTAAAGTCCGACCTTGTGTCACATTCTTTCGCGACGTGGGCGAGTGGAAATACCTTTCTATTTTTAATTATATAATTGAATGTAAATTTTGAAAATTATAATATAATCATTAACGCAAATCTAATGGGGGGGGGCAAACATTCATTTAACAACCAAAGCAACATTTTACTTTTAAACCAGATTGTTTGATTTTGAGTTTTGACCAAGTACTTTTTAACTTACTTGAGTATTATTATATTTTAATTTGATTATTGCAGAATACAATAAGTTTTTTTTTTTTATATAATTTTTAACTACCCAGTAATATTAAAAATTTAGTAAAATATTCTTTGTAATCTAATGTTCTATAGAATTTTAGGTACTTTGGCTTTAAATTTACTATAGTTATTGCTCTTATTTTTTGATGTCATGTACAGATGTCTACAAAAAACACAAAAAAATTCAAAATTCTTAAAATATTGGTAAGATTGCTGAATTGTAAGCTCTTCCATTTTTATGATTAGTAAATATAGCTTTTACTTAATATCACCTAAACAGTACAAATACAGAAATTTAAGATTTAAAACTTTATAAATCATTATAATTAAAGTTTTAAAAAAAATTAAAACTCTTGTAAAAATTCATTATCAAAAAAAATTTGAGACAATAGTGTCCACAATATATCTTATTCATAAAAGTAATTAAGTTTTAATTCAATGTCTTAGTTTTATTGCATTTTTTATTTTACAATTCAGAGCAGATTTTTGGTAACTGACAAAAAATTGATTTGAATTCTTCAAAGACTTATTAAAACTAATAAAACTGTACAAGAATTAATTTAAAATTTCATAAAATTAAGAGATGTTAAAAAAAAAATTTAAAAGAAATGTTTAAAATCATTTCATTCTTTTGTGAATAAGACCTAAAAGGTTTCATTAAAATCTAACAATTATCTGATTTTTGTAAGAATTTCCAAACTAATGTGATCTTTGCCACACACACACACAAAAAAAAAAAAAAAAATTATTGTCATTGGTTGACACAAAAACATTTTTAAACAAAATTTTGAAAGGTCTAAAAAGGATTAAAAAATAATTTAATCAAAAAATCATTTGGTCTTTCCTCTTAAAAATAAAAATTTTTGACAACAAAACTTTAAATTTTGGACTTTTTTTTTCATCATGAATGCTCATTTTTTAGCAAATCATTGAGTACCTACTTTTAAAAGTTAATTCGGAATACATTCTGTCACATAAAATGTTGATTATAAAGAATGTAAAATAAATACATTTTTTATTTTTAGGTCTCAAGTAAAATATTTTTTATAAAATTGATATTTAATGAAAATTTTCACCATGAAAAGTTTAGAAGCAAACTTATTTTAAAAATTCTTATAGCTTCTAAACTGAAATATTTACAAAAATATTTTAAGTGGAGAAATCAAAAAAAATTTTTACATGGAAGACAAGTGCAAAATATTTCAATGGTTTGCATGCAGACATGGGAAATCAGTGCACTATTAGTTTAATCTAATAAAAAATAAAACCTTATTGAATAATCTACTAAGTTCTCAATTACTTTAATTACATGTATGATATGTTTGTATGTACAATATTAACTTGTAACATACTGGTTAATTTTTCTACAGAGTTTTTAGGAAGTCCTGTTGAAAGTAATATAGGATACATTCTTTCAATCAGTGCATTTTAGCTATGATGTAGCGAGGGCAAGAATAACTGAAAAGTAGAAATCATTACGCATTTTCACTTGTTAATATTCCATCAATAGTCTGTAATATTTAAATTATTAAGAATAGTTGTAGAGAATATTTTCCAATATCTTTGTATATTTATTTATTAAAGGACATTTTTTTTAAAACAGATTCTGAGAGTGATACACCTTTTGAAGGAATAAAGGCTTAAAAACATCAAATTATTAAATTGATATAGAAAATTACAAAAAAATCTCCAAAAAGATAGCAAAGAAGATTTGTTATTGTTACATCCAATACCCATAGAATATAAATTTCCAGGAAATAAAAAAAAAAAAAAAAAAGTTAAAAATGGTCATATTTTATTCTATATAAATTTCTGACTAAAGCATCTATATTGACTTTCCAATTTTTCATTTTCTCACTATTTTTCTTGAACTCATTTTGAAGAAAGTTCAAACCTAAATTTGATGTCTCAATACATAATTGAAAAATCAAATTTAAAAAAGGAGCAGTGTAATTGTAAGTGGTTTATATATATATATATATATATATATATATATATATACACACACACACACATGTGCATCAAGTTTTAAAATCCAATTAGATAAGTTTTGACAGATTTTTTAAAATCAACATGTTTTTATAGCATGTACAAATACAAAAAGCAATATTTTTTTTTATAGTGACAGGATTTGCACAAAGTAAACATTTTTAAACAAATATTTACAATTTTGCTTGAAACCTAGAAATAATATTTATAAATCAGAATATTTTCCATTCTTTCAGGAAAGAAAAAAAAAAAAAAAAAAAAAAAACAAAATTAAGTTTTATACATGTTTCATAATTATTGAGGTGTCAAATTTTCTAACATGAGATGCCTAATATATGGTAGCAAAAAAATATGCCAGATGATTACAAATATATACTTTGTGTTCAAGGTTCAAATTTTGGTATAAATTCTAGATACCTCATTTTTAAATAGACAAGAGAATTTTATTGGTGGGCGGAGAAACTGTTTTTCCTCTTGATACCACTATTACTGTATATTGTAATATTTTAAATGTTTAAAAATACTTAAGAAAAAAAAAACTAGTTTTAGGATTTTAATGAAAACATAATATAGCAAATATTTCATTAGAGTTGGCATAATCTTGTGAACTATGTTACAAATTTGTAAATTGTTCTTGTAAAAATAGTTATTCTCATATCTTTTTATAATTAAATAAACAACTGAATAGTGTTTAACATTTTTATCAATTCTAGAGAAAAAAAAATGTATAAATTCAGTTTCATATGTTATTGCTTTATTAAAATTCTAAAATAACTTTAAAAATATTACTGAGGGAGTATACAGTAATAGTATCAAAGGAAAATTGTTCTTTTAACACTTTTTTGTGTGGTTGTAAGTTAATTCATTTCATAGTGCAATGACTGAGAAATATGCAATCTGAGATCCTAACATAAGTAACAGTTAAGATTATAAAATTGTAGCTTCCTCATGTCTGAAATAACTGCAGAACTTGGTTTTCAAGATCAAATACAAAACCAGGATTTTAAAATGGTTTTCTAGGCAAGAAAACCCCCTTTATTAGGAAGAGGGCAATAACAATCACCCTTTCTATATTTAGTTAAGATAAATCTTAAATATCAAGATGATCAGGTTATTGTATTTATCTTCATAATTGAGTATCTTATCAATTTCAAAGATAACTAAAATATTTGGATTATGATGCATGCAAAATCATGCTTTTCATCTTTTGTTAATTTTGGCATTTTTCCTTGGCCTTCATTCACATTTTAATTTTGAGATATATACTGGATAAAGAGGAGCAGTTGTAAATAAGTTTTTAAATTACAAGTTTATTTATCATTGCCAATGTTATTCTTTGACAAGTTTCCTCTCTGGAAAGAAAAAAAATTTATTATTGAACCTATCACTAAAGTGCTTACCATAAATCCAAGCAATCACCACACATTCAGTCAGAGACAGGATCATCAAAGAGAAAGTTGAACAGTACCAATCCACAACCTGCAGCAAGTAGATGCCTCCCTGGAAAATAAATTTAATAGAACTCATTTATTCAGACATTTCTTTTAAATATATATATCTCAATAAAATAGTTAAGCTTTTTTTTTTTTATTTTTAGTACTTAGAAAATTTTAGACTACAATTGCCTTTATTGAACTGATATTTTATGTCAGTTACTCTGGTATAAGGAATATATTGTCATATCTGCCCTATCTAAGGAAAAAATTGTATCTGAATAGTGGTTAATTTTAATTAACATTTGTATATTTCATGAACAAATCATTATTCTAAAATAATGTCATTTCATATAAAAAACCAAAACAATTACTTGCACACAATATTATGTTGTATGATAATACAAAGATGCTTAAGATTCATTAAGTAACATTACTTAGCATTGACTTTGATGAATTCTATTTTTCATGCTTCTAAGCATGTTGAAAATTCTACCATTTCTTCTGATTATGTGCTAACTTTTAGAAGGTAAAAACATTAATAGAAAGCATTGATATTATAAAAAAATAATTGTGTTCTGAATTGAGATTGGAAACAATACTAATATAAGAAAAAAATGCTCATATTCTTGGTATCTTTTTTATATTTATGACAAGATAAAAATTTTAAAATTGACATTGAATGTTATTACCTGTGTGACAAATGGAATTCCAAGTAAAAATTCAATGAAGCAGATTCCAGCTGTAAATAGCATTTTCTTCTGCCGTAAATATTCAGGGAACTCATCTACAAAAGCTGTAGTCATTGTTTCAAACATACCAAACTGAACAGAAAGAAAAATTATAGTTAGTTTTATATTATTTCAAAGTGTGACTGAAATAAAAGTACTTAAATATAATGTACAAGAGAAAATTCTTGCAGTTCTAGTAAAATGTTTAGTGTTATACTTTTTATTTTACAGAAAATGAAAGATTTTTATTATTTTCATATTTAGACTTAGAAGTCATTTAGCATAATTTTTTTAAAATAAACCTCAAATACTTAAAATTAAATCATTTAGCATATCAATACCATTTGTGTATGTGTGTCTAGATATTTTTAAAATAATGTTTAGATTGAAAATTTAACATTGGTTAAGTCATATTTAAATACTCACAGTGATAACTTAATTATTACCTTTTAAAAAAAGTAAAAATAAACTAGGCAAATTCAGTTCAGATTTTAGGGTATTTTTTTTTAATATAAAAAAAGAGAAAAATAATTACTTTTAACAGATTAGAAATTATGTGAATATTACCGAATATATTGTTTGACCTAATTCTTTTAAATAAATAGGATTTTATTTGAAAATTAAAAACTTAAAAGCTGCAGGTCTTAATTTTTTTTTTTTTACACTTTATTAGTAAAATATATATATTGGTCAACTTCATATTTTTCTAAGTTCTAATATTAGTTTGAATGATAATCTTTGATATTCGATGAATGATTTCAGTATTTATATTCTTATAAACTTAAAATTATCAAAGCTACATGGAGATATCCATAAATTTATGCTAATGAAATCTGAGCTAATAGCAAACATAAAACTTAAGTCTATAGCTGCTATCTGCATATTTAAAATTTACTTAAATATTTACATTGACAGTTTAATTCTAAGTTTAATTTGTGGAACCATGATATATACTTTTTGTATAAAGTTTAACATTTTTATATCAAATTGATAGAATGAAAATCATTAGAATCATAGTTGAAAGCATGTATTACAATGTAATTCAACTATATTTGAATATTAGCGAACCAATATCTTCTCAAAGATCTATAATACAATGCAGGAATTGTCAAGTTTGAATTAAGAAATTAGATATAAAAGCATCTAACTTAGGATATTTTACTCAAATTTATAGGAAAATATAAGTCAACAATGAGTAAGTAGAACTTATTCAGTTACTCAACATTTTTTCACCCCAATTATATAAAAAATTGAGAAACTAATGTACATTAGTAAACAAAGATAAGTTGTATTACCAAATATACAATCGATTTCTGAAGGTATACACACAAATGTACTTCATTGGCAACAGTTACTTAGATTTTACTAATTTCATTTATTATACACTTGATAGATTCAGTTGGGACCACAACTCAATATGGAACCAAATATTTCTAGTTTAGAAAAAATGAAAGTTAAATTTTAAATGACATTTTTATTCAATCTTAGCTATCAAAACTTTTTGTAAATAAAAAGGTTTATGATGCTAAATATATGAGCTGCAAGAAAACTGAAAATGAAATGCGAGAACAATACAATTTTAATACATTAATTACTTATAATTGGAACCCTAAGAAAGCATAATCAGATTGTTAACATGAATTTTCTCTTCAAGTGTAATCTATGGAAAACTATAACGGAAATTTTTGGTAGATAAAAAAAATTGGAATGAACATTGATATAAATGAAGATTACACTGACTTTAGTGAAAATAGATTACCAAGCTGTACTTTATATTAATTTGGAAAAGAAAAACTTTGCTTGTTATCAATACAAAATATTATATTTCACTGTTTATAATATGCTTTTCTCATAGTATAAGATACTATCAGAATATTGTGTTCTGTACAGATTCATTAAATTACAAAATTTACATGCCTCCTAGTACCTTGCCACAAGATGTACATGCATCTTGTGACAGTAAACATGTTAAAAATCCTCTTATTTTATTAAAAGAAAATAAACTTTTAAAAATTGAAAATGCATCAGTTGGATATTGCCTACAATAAAAACAAATAGAAAGTTATTTGTTAAAATTACACAAACAAAAAACAAAAAAACAAAAACACTTTCCATGAAATTGCTCTTATTATAAAGGAAATCAGTTCATACATACATCAAACCTCACTCCTTCCTTTTCAGCTTAGAAATACCCTTATCAGAAGCTTTCTCAAATCGCCATTGCTTGCATTTATGTAGTAAAGGTAAATATTAGTTTATGAATTGAATTTCATTTTTATAATATTGCTATTAATAATCTCATTTGTCAAATTAACTTATTAATTACCTGTAAATTTTAAATAATACTTATTAAAATAGATAAGAATATGATACTACATATTGTTATATATCACTAATGACAAAATGACTCAATTGTGTTTTTAATTTAATTCATTTTGTATGAATAAAGTTTTATTTTGGTGGTGCAGTGCCACAGACAGAAGTTTGTAGAAGACAATTCATATTACAAGAATAGTTACAAGTCTGATTACTAGCAGCTAAGACAAAGTAAATGCTGTCATTTGTGGAAGTATGGGTATTGAAGACTTAATAGGCTATAGAAAAGGCACTGAAACAACTTGGAAGTAATGGTAAGAGACAAGTACCATTTATTAACTTAATTGGCTGATGATCTAATTTGAATGACTGGGACAGACTGATTTAAGTTTAAACATTTAGGATGCAAATTATAAAAACTTACTTTTAGCATGTTTGCAGTACTTCAAAACTTTCAATCGAAGTCTATATACAATAAGTGCACTTACAAAGATATTTATTGTATAGACTTCAATTCTTTTGAAATCTCTTGTAAAAGGAGTTTAAAAGTTAGTTTGATATTAATCTTTTAGTTTCTAAAGCCTTAGGCACACACCTTCATTTTTAGATTCATATTTTCTTGCAAAAATTAAGCCTATGGTGAGTCTTAAATTGCTAAAAATTGTGACTAATGTTTAATTTTTGTTATATACCTTGATAGTATTTTTCAGTCTGTTATTGATATGGTCTTGTTCCATTGCTTGTTGCAACAAAAACTTTCAGCACTCCCTTATGACCGAACCAGTATTTAGAACTTAGTAAATACTATATAAAAGTTTTAAAAATGTAAAAACTTAGTGATATTTAAAAAAATGTTAATGCTTTTGTTTATCTAAGTTTTACTTTTATTAATATTTATGTTAGCTATATAACTCATTTGATTGAATGTTTTCATAATTGGTTCATTTTAAAAATTAAATTTTAAACTAAAAACTGTAAGAGTCCGAGATGTATTTTCTCAAGACAAAATTTTTATTTAGATAAACCAGCAAATATATTCAATACTTATTAATTTGATACCCACATGAACAGTTTTTAATTTGAGGTATTCGATTGGGTGTGAGTTAAGCAGAGTTTTTTTTACAAATATTGATATCAATTGATTTTTTTTTAATGTAAAACTTAAAATAAAAATATGTATGACTTTAGATTTGCTAAATTTTATTAATTCATAAGTTATCCTGTGGTAGTTAAATATTTTAAAACATTAACATTCACAGCATTTTCTTTGTAAAATTAACATTAAATGCAAACAACCAGGATTAGTATGACATTTGTATTTTAAAAATTTATATCTTTAAATGCTGTTTTTGCACATTCATTTTACAACTTTTGTGAGAGATATAATACCGTCAATATAGTTATTTGCATTCATAATAGTGATTGAAATAAAACCCAAATTGTTTTAATTGTAACAGATATTGCATTATATAAACATGTAGGTTTGACAAAAAATAAAAATATTGACTCAGATAATGCAGCCCAGAAGTTTTATCCAATATTTCCACAACCTTGATTCTTAACCATGAAACTATATTACAATCAAAACTAAGACTTGATACAGAAATTAATTATTTAAAAATAAAACAGCCTTTAAATTATGAATCTATAAAATTTGCAAACAAATATTTAATAGGAATAATTTTAATAAAAATGATTTTAGCATCAAAGCAAAAACTTATTTTTTTTACACAATTTGGTTGCATTGACAAAATAGCTCTTGGCTGATTGGGGGGGATCATTTCATACTCACTTACAAATGGTCATTCATGGTTGTTTTTCCATTGTCTAAGAACAGAAATTTCTTTCTCTAAGTTTCTGTCCACTCCATTGAATGTCCTGTGTTTTCTGTCACTTTCCATTGACTAATTTACTTTTGAATAGTAGCTTTTTAATTTTGTTTGGTGATTTTAAAATCATTTCTTGAGGATTATACACAAGTGACTGGTCCACTTGATTCTTCATTAAAGAAATCCATAAGGTGCAGATGTAGGTTAGAGGCAGGACTCCTTTAAGGCTTGAAGTGAAGGGCATCACCCATTGGACTGCTAATAAGTTTTTAACACAGACAAAAAAAAAAAAAAAAAAACACAACTTACTCCAATCTTGAGCTGGATTAGTCAAAATATGATAGAGATTTTGAACATTGTTTTATCAAAATATAAAGCATATTGAAACAATATGTAATGCTTTTATACCACTCATTACAAATTAGGGAAACATTTCAAAATATCAATATCAAGTTTTCATTCATTTTAGTATAAATTTCCGATTTGGAATTTAATGACCAGTATTAATAGTTACTTTCAGATACAATTATCTGAAATATCAAACTTGTGTCAACTGTAATTGGAAGATATTAACATTCAAATACTAATATGAAAGCAGTGAACATTGCTTAAACTTGCTTTTACATAAAAGGAAAAGCATAGGTACCCATAGTTTGATGTTTAGTAAATTGCCTTTGTCCAGCTTTAATATGTATTACTTCAATAATCTATCTGCATGAATATATTAACTTTAGATGATTCAATTGATAAAAATTTGGTGCAACCAATTTTATACATTGTTTCTTGTAATTATTGAAATTAACTAGATAGGTTATCAAAATAATATTTATGAAAAACTTGGCTCTTAATTACAAATTGCATTTCAGCAGTGCAGAGATTAGAATGTTTACAGAATTATTAAAAAACAGATCCCCCAAAAACCTTGGTACAATCACTTAGTCATACACTGATGAACCAAAATATGATCAGCAACATGCGGCAAAGATGATAGCTACTCTTGTAACAACTGTACAAGTCAGAGGTATATGACCAAGTGTCTTTGTATAGTTCATTTTGATTTGCTAAATGCTATATTTATGAGCAAGACAGATTTGAGAGACATTGATAAATGGCAAGAAAACGGTGAATTTTTGAAGTGGCATGGTTTTGTGGTGTAGTCACCAAGTATGCACCTACAGAATAATTGTAGCATAAATTGCAAATAGCTTTTGTGAAGGAAGGAATGTGTCACAATCCAAAGTATATTGATCCTTGTGTATCCTACAGGACAGATTACTCATGCTAACCAGTGTTCATCATTGGAAGTATCTTCTGTCCTTCATATGGAAGGTACTTTGCTATGTACTACCAACCTCAACATTGCAGATCATACTCTTTTATGGCAACAGTCTTATGGCAGTGGCACAATACACTGTGCATGATTTGTATAGGAAGATTTCAGGAATAAGAACAATAATTCAAATTGCTTCTCTGATAATAAAACTACAAAATCTCAATCCCATTGAGTACGTTTGAAATGTGTTTAACCAACAAACTTTGCTCTGTAGAATCTGCATGTATCTTGTAAACTTTAAAAGGATGTTCTGTTAACATCTTGGCACTACATTTCTTTTTCTAGTCATTTCACCCCCAGGCATTGCTGTTTTGTGGGCACATGGAGGAGCAACACCTTTTTAGGCAGATGGTCATAAAATTTCAGATCATCAGTGTATATATCATGTCAATTGTTTTGGAAGTGAAGACAAAGAGAAAAATATTGTTTAAAGTTCAGGAATATTTTCATTTTAAAGAGCCAGTTCAAAGTTAAACTAATTTTGAGAATAAGTATCAAAAAAATAGAAAATGCATAAGTTATAAATTTTGTATAAAATAATAGAACTTGAAAATTTTTCACATGCTTTAAGAAATGGTGTCACTTATTCTAATATTGCTTTAGTAAGAAAATTTGTATATTCAAAGCAGTTAGTATTTTTTTATCCTGCTTTAAAATTTCACACGTAGCTATGTGTGACAATTCACATTAGCAGATTCTGATTTAAAAAAAATAAAAGCTATCATGGATGCATTCTAGAAAGAATGCTAACAAAAAGGTTAGTAATTGGCTTGTATTACAAGCCAAACTGCAGGTAAATTAGATTTACTCAAAATATCAATGAAATATAAAAAATTTGGTTTAAATTCTTTAATACATTTAGTGTTTTTTCTGAAATTTTCAAGTCTCATCCACAATTGTTTCAATTTACTAAATACATTTTTGAATTCAAAATAATTGCTATTTGAATTACTAGTAATTTCATTGTTTTAGAGAAGTCTTCCTGTCGAAAGATACTGGGTATATCATGCATTATACACTAAATTTTAGTTTTGGTTTCAAAAACTCAATTTTAAAAGCATTTGATGCATCCTATAATTTTATATGTAAATTATATTTTTGTTTCTGCTAATATATTTAAAATGTGTAGGTTTACCCAAGAAATAGTGAAAATGACCAATACTTTTAAGATTATATTTCTTTATCATAAATCATTTTATTTCAATTTTATTAATGAAAGATGCAGAATCAAAAGCATAAATTTACAACCTTTGTGCATACAGTAAATATGAAAAATAAATTTTCATCTAAGCACTCACCAATTTCTTGTTATAAAACATCTTAATATCTCTAGTTCTATTCAGTTTTAATACTTTTGCATTAAGTTTTCATAATTATGGAAATAATCACAAGAAAAAAATAAGGACAGTTTTAAAAGTTTTTGTTTTAGAAGACATTAAATCCTAAAAAGGTTTCCATGCTTTAAAAATTAAATCCTGCCATATTTGATATGCAAAGAAATTAACATTTCAGATATGGATTCATGGTTTCCATATCCTGGATTAGGTGTCATGCATCGTGATTTCACTTGCTATATTTTTGATTTATCTTGATAAAATATAGAAGTTTGTCCATTTCAGCAAAATGAACAGAAAAATGTTCACTTTCACAAAACATTGTGTTGGCCTTGCATTTGTATTGCAACTTTATACATGCTTGGCTATTTGATTCATTCTTTGCAGTATATATTTTTTCATGCAAGCTATCTGTCCATGTAGAACTTCACAAAAGAAAGCAAATAGAATGAAAATAGTCAAACTTTAAAAGTTAATATAGACTACTTTTTTTTTAATATACACACTATATTAATTTCTTCATGTTGTAATTTTATAAGCATTGTACAAAATAAATTTCTAAAAATATTAAATATTGGCTTTACTTATTGATATATAATGACACTGTACTCCAAATGTCACTTTTGCAACAATTGTCAAATTAAACTTTAGTACACACAAATATACAGATTGATCTAAGACGTCCAGAATAAGGGTTTATACAATTACAATATTCTTGCATCCCTTTCTCATGCAAAAGGGATTACTGAATCAAAACTGTAAATGAAATATTTTAAGGGTGTATCAAATCAGCCAACTTGATTGTTTTTCTATCACATTATGCAATTGTATCTTTCACTGTATATTTATTCATATAATATGCAATATCCAAAACAATGGACTGAAAGCCTTTATTTCTGATAAAAAGAACCAAAAATTGGTCTTCAAGAGCAATTCTGACAAAAGCATCTGTCATGATCTTTTCAGTCAAAAATCTAAAAGCAAGTCTGGCTATACAAAAAATATTCCAGCTTTCTTTTTCATGCAAACAATGCTAAAATTTCATTCACTTTTGTAAATTGTGACAACAGAATGTTAAGTACTCACATTAATTCTTATAATTAAGGGGAAAATTGCATAATTTGTGCATTTTACATAGGCCTAATGCTTTTATTTTTTATTTTGTTTTTAGCAATAGAACAAATGCACATGTTCAACTTGATATTTTTTTTATGAGTATATTGTAGAAAAAGTAACTGAAGTTACATTAATTTCTTTTAGTGATATACAGAATTGTATAGCCTAATCAGTGGTTAAGAATTTCCAATAAAAGTTTACCTCTGCTTGGGAATATAGTTTCAATAAATACTTCATTTAATAGAGTCACTGTTGGAAATAGGAAAATAGTTCAAACAACTTCTACTGGCTTTAATTGCAGTCATTACTAGTCAGTAGTATACAAGACTAACCTGTTGGCCTTGTGACAGTCAAATATTACGTACTCATGTTTTATAACAGTGAATTTAAAAAAAAATCTATATTGAATGTTTGATAACTTTTCATAATTTTGTGCAAATTCTAATGTTTTGTGAAAAAAAGTTTGTTCTAGAATATTGTACTGTACACCTTAAGTAATATTGCTTAAAAAGAATAATCATTTTAAGATTGTTATAAGAACTTGAAATTTCAGATTTTTATTTTAAACATTTAGTCAGATGCTCATATCACATACCCTTTCATGCTAAGCAACAGAAAAAAAAATGTCATGATTTTTCAAATACCAAACAATTAAGGCAAAACTTAGTTATAGAGAGAAATAGAAATTTCTCTCTATAGACATTGTTATAACATTTCAAAGAAAGAGGGGAAGAAAACATGAAAAAATTACCTGAGTATCCAAACCAACAGTGAATAACATTAAAAAAAACAAAATTGACCATAAAGGAGACACTGGCAATTTTGTTATGGCTTCAGGGTAGGCAACAAATGTTAAACCAGGACCTGGAATTATATTAAAGTAATTATCAGTATTAAATAAAAAATAAGATCTTAACCTGAAAATCTTAGATTGTTAATTTCAGATTCTAAAAATTTTCATTAAAACATCTTTTATACACTGAACTACTATGGAGTGAGTATGATCCCTAAAAGTTGTTCAGTTGGAGATATAACAATTTTCATCAAAAAAGATCTTAAAGATTTTTCCTGTCATTGTTAATCATTTATTTAAGTTGCAGTTTATTATCCTTTGATAATAAAGAAATTTACATTTTGTAAATAAGTAACTTTTTTTGATTATGCAATCATTAGTGTTTTCACTCTTGTAATTTATTATCTTTTTTCCTAATTAGTTTAGGAAATATGGTACAGGAATAGGATAGAAAGAATTATGTACAAATCAACAAATACAATCATTCATTTTGAAATTTCATTGGCTAAAAGTTTAAATTTCAACTAATTGTTTACAAGCAGGAATACTTGCCTAAAGTAGTAAATAACTACAAATGTAACAACACTGGGAAAAATTGTTCTCATATTTCCTCCTTATACAAGAAATGGAAAAAATTCTTTACAATATTTATGTACAAAAAGTAGCAGTTACTGAAAAATTATTCTGATGCATAAAAAACAAATACCCAATGTTAGTGCTCATGTAGAAACCGTTTGAGGATGCAACCCTAGAATAAGTAACAGAGCTAGCTATAGGAAAAGCTTGAAGACAGATTGAGGCCAGTGAGTTTGAGAAATTGTTCTTTGGGGGAATTTAATTCAAAATGTTTGTTGGAATTATGGGGATTCTGGTGATGAACACACAAAATTGCTTCTTTTAGTAAGAAGTGGTAGGCTTTGCTCTCTGTGCACCTCACTTCCATATTCTGTCATAACTGGATGTCTTGTGTGAGTCTGTATCAGAAGTTAGATCAGTGGGCCTTGTGTGTTCCTGGAGGAATATTGGAGGCTTGTGTGTCCCTGCTTTGTTTTAATCATGAAAATTCATGTTTGTAAAAACATTTGTCATAATGAGCCTCATAAAATTTGACTAATGAAATTTTTATACTTTTTTCAAGATAATGAATTTTTTTTTTTTTTAGAAAAATAAATTTTTGTTAGAGGTATGTGATCAGGATTCACATAACTAGAATGAATGTAGAGGACAAAAATATAATTCATTAAAATTACATTTCAAAAATCAAGAAAGTTTTTTGAACCATTTAATAGCCTCTATAAATCTGACTTGTGGTAAGAGAAAAAAAGATTAGCAATTTTTTTTTTTTTTTTTAAATGTTCATATCCCTGTCAGTAAATTGTAGAAACAATATTTTCAGGTAGGCATATAGCCTTTATCTTCCTCAGAAAAGCAATTCTGGTTTACTGGTTTTTCTAAAGTATTTTATGCATACAAATTCACTTCAGTATATTTGCTCCATTTTATACATGCATTATAGAAATGTTATCCAAGAGTTCAGAGAAATTGACCATAAAAATTATTTTATTCTAATACCAAGTTTCCAATACCCTTCAAAATAGGTCTTTGAGAGTCAACATGGCTCAATGAGTAACAAAAGAGCCTGTATTACATTTAGTTTGTGTGTGTGCTGTTAAAATACCTTAAACTCATAGATAGTACCTTCAATACAGTGCTTTATAATTTATGTATAATTCCAATGAAATTTTTCATACAAAAATAAACTTGCAGGTTTTTGTTTTTTTAATATAAAAATATTAAAACATACCTTGTGTTACAACAGACTCAATTGATATGCCAGTTTCATGTGACATAAACCCTAAAACTGAGAAAATAACAAATCCAGCAAAGATGCTTGTGCTGCAACCAATTAGGGGAACTACCATTGCATCCCTGTAAATAAATGATTAGGAAAGGAGTTTACAAAAGAATACAAAATGTTATTCAACAATTGTAAGCTCAAATTTATGTCAGTTACAGATCTTCATTTTGTTATTGGGAAAGGTTTCAGTATTTGACAATACTATTTTTAAAAGATTTATAGTATCAATATTGATTCAAGTATTTTCCATAGCTTTCTAGGATTATGCTACCTTTTAGGTAAATTGTATATTTCATCATAAAAGAATGATCTTAGTTTGAATTTGTTCTTTGATATTACTTTTTAAAAATGACTGATCTGACAACGATAGTTGAATAGAGTGAAATAATTGAGTTTGAAGGAGTCTGAACTTTAGTTTCATGATAGCTTGCTACATTGCATTTGCAACAAGAACAGGGTTATCAAAATTATTAATTAACTTTGCTTGAAAAGTTTTTTTTGTTTCAATACATTATTCAAGGCAGTAAACCAGTTTACCACAATTATTTTGCTGATGTGCAGTATATTCCTTTAAAAGTTCAATTAATCAGTTTTCAAGTTCTACAGATTTAGAACTGAAGAAAACACTAAATATGCATACAAAATAAGAGAATAAGTAAAAAAAATATCAAGTTATGGTCAGGACTATAAATAATTTAAAACAGCCTGAAAAAAAAAAAAAAAAAAAAAAAAAAAAAAAAGGTTTCCTATAAGCCTCCAATAGCATATAGAGTAAACAAAAACTAACACATGGTCTGATGACTGCTTACAGTATAAAACTGACAGTTACCATGCAGTATTGATTTTTATGTTCTCCCTATCACTCAAGTTTTATTCATTCCAACAGACAATTTTTTGTTTTATGTTTTTCCATTCACATGTAAGTTTTTGCACATCCAGACAAAATGGATGGATATACAAGGTTTTATAGATGTAGATTCTTTTCAATGCAGCATAGATACTTTCATGGCATTTAGGCCAATACAATCAATTGAAGGTGGTTAAACATAACATTAGCTATCAGACCATTTTAATTAATGAGGTTATTGGTAATGTGAATAGTCTAAATTTAGTACAAATATTTTACTGCTGTAAATTTTTCTTTAAAATTAAAAAAAAAATAATTCAGTTATCTATTTCAATGAAAATAGGAATCTTACCTGTATACATTGTTGTGAAACTTGTTGTAACTTGACATGGTAATGAGCCCTCCCCAAGACATACCCACAGAGTAGAAAATTTGTGTGGCTGCATCACCCCAGACCTAAAATGAAATTTTAAAAATTAGTATTGTTGATTTTATATGACAATCTAATTTGATTTTCTATTAGATATTAATTCTGTATAAAATGAAAGATTCCTTAATACATAAAAGTGTAGTTATGATTACATTAAAACTGTATTCTAGTAAGTAATAATGAAAAAATTAAAGCTTAATTTATAGATGTGGCCTATCATGGTTCTTTACATTTTCTTGCTTTTGTTACTTTGTTGTTCTCTGGGATACCTGTTCTTCCAGACATTTGCTCAAACTTGTCAAGTAGGTTTGTTCATTGCTTTCCAGTTTCTCTTGCCTTCAATTTGTCCTGTAAATTAAATTCTCTGAAGTGTTTTCTCATAACCCTCAAAATTTCAGCTGATTCTGATTGTTAGCAACAGTTTCTTTGAAGTTCCCATTCTCCTAAGAAATTTTTCATTCATCACATTTATTGGTTGCTGCCTACTCTTTTTCCCTTTATGACATTGTTCAGTTTTCACTAGCAATGAGCATAAACATTACCAATCTAGTATTTTTCTTCCTTTCTAATGTTATTTTACAATCACTTAATATTTTACTCCATTTCTGCAAAAGTATATTGCAATTCTTTATGCACCTTTGAATGTATGTCAGATTGCCCCAAAAATTGAATATGTATAACAAAGTAACTATGCACTTTAAATGTCATTAAATACTCAGCACTAAAATTTTGAAAAAATGCTTTAAGCATGCAAAGATTGATTTAATGAAAATGTCTTTTTAAACAGAACCAAGTAACCAATATAAAGAGATACCACAATTGTATATGCTATTGTTTCTTCACTTATATAATTAGATTCTACTAAAATTTATACTTGCAAAGTTGTCATTGTATAAATTTAAAAGTTCTATAGAAATAAGTAAAATACTGCAAGCATTCACTTACCTGAAACTCTAATAATTTTGGCCAGTTAGGTACAAGATAAAATTTTATTCCTTTCCAAGCACCTGGCAATGTGACACCCCGGATCAATAGGATTGTTAGTATAAGATAAGGAAAAGTTGCAGTTACATAGACAACCTAAAAATAAAAGTGAAGATTTGTGTCAGAAACCATTTAGATGAAATTATTCAAAATATTTTCTCATTCAAAACAGTATCTTTCAAAAGGTTCTACAAAGGCTGACTCTTAAGAGAGCTATAATTTATGCATATATTGTAAAAATGACTAGTTTAAAAAAGTGTTGTACAGAAAATTGATTACTAAAATTTAACTTCTGATGAAAATTGTGAAAGTAATATAAATTTTGTTTGACAATCATGGTTTTTAAGATTTGTATAGTAACCATTATTCTTGTAGTGGTTATAGTATATATGTCTATAAATGAAATGTAAAATCATGAGAATTTAATATGGTTTATAAGTTAATTCTTTTCTAAAGTGATAATTTAAATTTTAATGAATATATAAGTGAAAATACTGACACGTCCAGAAGACTTCACTCCTTTGCATAGACACAGGAAAACAACAATCCATGCCAACATCAAGCAGAGGAGAAGCTCCCAACGCACAGATCCTAAATTGTCAATACCATCACTGATGTGAAGAACTCTTAATCTGAAATAAAACATACAAGATAAAATAACTTAAATATATTTGGGTTAGAGAGTTTGTAAGAATTATACTTATCACACTTATGGATTATGAAGTCTGCTTGAAGTTTAAATGGCCATTTTTAAGCTCAGACTTTCTCTTTATGAAGGTTGCTCTGAAAGTAATACCTATTTTATGTTGATGGTACACCAGTAGAAGTTGAACCTTTTTGCAATGTCAGAATTTACTTTAGCTTTGTTACAAGCAGCAATCTAGAAAAATGGCATTCAACATAAAAATTCATACTGAGCAGAGGTATATTATTGAATCTGTCCAAATAGAAGAAACTGCACCCACTGACAATTCATCCATACTTATTGCACATTTATAGAAACTTAACAGTGGACATAAGTACATTTAGGCAGTGGGTAATGAGTTTCAGCAGTAGCAACAGTTTGACAAGCCATGTTCCAGGTGGTCCTGTATAGTTGTCAACCCATAAAATGAAATGTATTGCTAATAATGGTGATTACAGAAAAATTCTTATTTTGATTGCCAGCAGTGTCCTGCAATGTGCATTCACTTAAAATTGCAGAAATATCAGGGATGGGTCCATAGAGCTGTAATTAGTTGGATGTTGTCTTCAGGAGTTGTTAAGTATAGCTCTCAGCATCCAAGTGTATGTTCCATCAAGCTTAGACTGTAGGGTTTTAGTCAATGTCCAGGTAGTGGCACCATACAATACCACCTCTATGGTGGATCAAAAGCATCTCTGCTTGAAGTTATGATATTTCCAGACACACACACACACATATATATATATATATATATATATATATATATATATATATATATATAAATATATATAGCTAAAACCTTACTCTATCCAACAGAGTTATTCTGCTCCCTGTATCTGTTTCCACAGAAATAAGAGCCATTTCTTTTGAAACTTTCCTCATAATATAAATGTTAAAGGATATCTAATAGTCATTCACCACATTACAGATTTTCATTTGTGAAATTTTCAATGTGGAAATTTTCAAAATTTAGAGATTAAAAAACTGATATCAAGAGGTATGATGACATTTATTAGAGACAGACAAAATTTAAATGATCTATTCAACAAATCCCAAGAGACAAAAGTGTTATATACAAATTCAGTTTTTAATGCAAAAATGATTTATTACCAGGCTTCTATCAAAACAGTTTACTTGTAATAATTGATGAATTCATAAGATCTTTGTTCTAATAGCATACAGATACTTTAAATTTGAAAACGTTTTCTGCAAAAGTATAAATTTTTAATGGTATTCTCTATAATTACAATTAAAATTTCTTTCAAGTAACCAATTAATAAGAACTTAATGGAAGGAAAGATGAATACTTACTGCCAAAATTCTTCACTGGGAGATATTTTGGTACTATTGCTCAATTCTGCCACAGTTTCTCTATCAATCAAATTTGCTGTTATTTCCGTGTCATTGGATCTTAACATAGGTAATGTACTGCTAAAGTTTGCTAAAAATGTATTATTTATATTTGAATATTTTTCTTTTTTTGTAACAGTACAGTTATCACTGTTCCAGAAATTGTCACAATGGCTCCATGGTAGAGTTTGTCTCAGAGAGTTGAAAAGGTAGTAGAGAGTCCAAGTCACAATGATGTTATAGTACACACAAACAATGCCAGACACTATTACCATTCCATAACCAACACCTGTATATATTTAAAAAAAAAAAAAAAAAATTAATTATTTGCTCAAGTGAGAAAAAAATTAAAATCACTAAGTAACTTTGTAGATTACACTAAAAACTTGCCATTCCAACAAACTGATTTAGAATGTAAAAAATGGTACTTAGAAATAAGACACTTTTAGACATTTTATTTCATCAAAATTTACACTAAAACACATGTTAAATAATTTGCAGATATTTAAGTGTCATTGCTATTTAAAGATTAAGGTTTTCATTTTTTTTTTTTTTTTTTTTTTTTTTTTTATTTAGATATACATTTGTTTCTAACTAATAAGCAATCATTTAAAATAAAGATTATAAAGATTTGCAATTAACTAACCTTTGAATAAAGGACTGATTCTCCAGATAGTTATGGGACTGAGACTAGCAAATTGACCAAATGCTGTCTCTAAGAACACCAAAGGTAATCCACACAAAACCAAAAACAGGCAATAAGGGATTAGAAAAGCTCCTGGAAAAAAAAAATACTCAGCTTCTATGAGATATGCATGTAACAGTTCCAATTAACATTGTGATTTCTAGAATCTTTTTATACAGTGTAACCCGGATATAAGAGAAACCTAGATATAAGAGAGATTTTCTCTGGTCCCAAATTAGAGCCTGTGTTAATGTATATAAAATAGACCAAACCCGGATATCAGAGAAACCCAGGATATCAGAGACTTCTTCTCCGGTCCCAACAACTCTTATATCCTGGTTACACTGTATATGGAGTTACTACCATAGGACTTAATACATAATAAATCTGGTACTTTTAAACTGTATAGCAGATCTCCAGCAAAGTTATAGAATAGACTAATTTGGTGAACATATTTTACACATTGCCTAGATTTGCATTCTCACATATATGAACTGCTTTGATAAAAATTCAGAAAGTGATGATACAAATTAGACATGCAAAATATTTCAAAGAGATGATATATACTTTAAAACCAATCTAGGCAAATAAGCAATTTCTTTCTTTACTGATACACACAGCTGATATTTAGATTTAGTAACTACTATAAATCACCAATTTGTAAAACTTGTAAATAATCAGATTCAGACAACTGTCAAAATTATTAAAAAGTGAAGATTTTTTTTTACGTCCTGATTTTCTTAGGTTTTATTGATACAAGTGGGTTCTATGATTTTATTTGCTAAAATATTTGTCCTATAATCTTTGTAAAAATGTGCTATGATGTTTTAGCATATAATGTTCTGGTATAACAGATACTAATTAGATTTTAGTAATCCCATATATTATGTAAATATATAAGCATACATAAAATGGTGCAAATTCAGTCAATTAAAAATGTAATTATAGGAGGGAGTGCTGAACAGACTTGTTTGATCAACTTCCAAATTCTAACCAATAACCAAACATCAAAATATTTTTAGTTGGCCAATGATTTTTCAACACTCCCTTATACATGTGAATATGCATAATAATGTAGTTGACCATAAAATGAAATATTTGTATTCATAAACATTAGAATAGACTCATAACACCTTCATTAACATACTTATGAGTAATTAGCCATATTTTCTCCTTCCAAAAATGCACTCAAAAACATCTAGATTTTATGTGGTTAGTTGATTTCTTTTTTTATTTTTTTTAAAATGGATTTTGCAGGTTGTTCAAAGCCAGAAAATACTTTTTAGATTGTAAGAATTTGGGGTGTGGGGGGATAATGATTTACTGATACAAGTCCTATTTATCCCATATCTTGTGGTGAGAAGAGGTAAATTCATACCTTTCCCAAGGATATTTACATGCAAGTGAATAGAACAGACCCAACTGGAATTGGAACGGCTCTCCAATTCCAATTGTGTGTTATCTATTACACCAACTGCAAATCCAAGCTTATACTACTTGGTATTTCCAAGCAGTCACCCATCTAGGTACTGACCAGGCTTGACATTGCTTACTTTTGGCAATTATACGAGAACTGGTGTTTCAATGTAATATGGCCATAAGCCTAGATTTTATATGCAAAGATTTTGTGTGGTAGGCTATTGTGTAAATACATTTAATATTACAATATTAAGTTATGGCCTTATTAGCATATAAGATCCACACCTATGAGGCCAAGTCATAATTTCAATTTTTGGGAACCAAATGTAATGACAACTGTATTCTAACTACTAGCTGTTAAGAGTAAATTTGGAGTATAACATATCTGAGTTTTTGTATGGCACTGTACCCAGTGGATTAAAGGAAAAAATAATTTTCCATGACAATACAAGAACAAAAGGAAAAAATTTTGGAACTTGGTCCCCGTTTACCCCACCTGCCATGTTCACCTGTTCTTGCACCAACCAATTACCTTTTTTTTTTTTAACTCTGAAAAATGTTTTGAAGAGATAGCTTGTAAGTGGCAAGTCATTGCAAATAATGGTGGACATATAATTGAATAAAATATAATTGTATTCCATTTCTTTAAAAAATAAAGTTGATTAACAAAAGCAGAAATTATGACTCAATGTAATATTTAATGGTTAAATGTGAAACTTCTGACATCTAGGGGAACAAATTTTCCATGATTATGGAATCGTTAATCTTAATTGGAATCTGGGTTTTTAATGTAATTTTCAATAATAAACATTGATTTTTTTTTCACATTTTTTAAAATTCTTTCAAAGTTAACTGTCTCCCCGATTTTGTTAAGCATTTTAATAAGTATAACAATAACAGTTATTTCCTTAAAAATTTGTTTTTACAAATATTAGTTATTTTCCTTATAAAACCCAAAAAATAAAGAGCAAAAATGTTTACATAAAAAAAAGAAAAAAAAGTGGGTTTCTGATTTTCTGAGAATATGTTGGCTAGTCTATTTTTAAATATTTTAAAACTTTTCTAAGAAACTGTATGTAGCAAATATGGCCACTGAGATCCATTGCTAAAGTGGAAATGGAAAACAGACAGTTGCTGTCAAAATTGGAGGGTGGAGGGGAGAGAGAGAGACACAAAGATCAAATCAATAAGTTTAACAAATTCATTTCCTTTAAGGCCTCACAATTTACAATTAAAAGATGTTTTATGAATATGAAAGAAAAGTAAATGCTATAACATGCCTACCATACAATTTAGAAATAAAGAGAAAGAAAAAATTCTCCAAAAACACCATTGTATGAAACAACTGGTTTGTCTAAGCTTACTGTCACACAGTAATTCTCCTGGATTAATAATTACATCTTCACTATTGTAAACAAATTTTAAATTGAACCAAAAAAAATTCCTTTAATAATAACTATCAATGATTATTTTTTTATATTTTCTTTATATTTCGTAATTTAAACCAGTTGTATGAATAAGCAACAAATTGCCAAGATGACTGAATAAAGCCAGTATAGTGAATCAACATCTAAAGTTGGGTCTGCTCCTCTTAAAAAAAAAAAAAAAAAAAAAAAAAAAAAAGAAAAAAAAAAAAAAAAAAAAAAAAAAAAAAAAAAAAAAGAAAAAAAAAAAAGAAAAGAAAAAGGACCCCAGGGCCAGAGTAGAGCAATTTCCTGATAACTTATGCACAAGAAAATGTTATTTTGCAAATTGTCTCCATAGTGTTGACACATTTAGGGTTGACAATCAAAGATCACATTCAAAAACTCATTTGACAAAAGTCTTTAAAAACAAAAAAAAAAAAGTCAGCTCAATTGAAACAAGACAATCACAACTTTGTAAAAGAGGTATGAGATGATTTTGTCCTTGATTTTTTTGAAAATGTGCACTTTGTATGACATTCCCCTACACAAAATGAGGCCATTCATATTAAAACCTTGTAAAGAAGGTGGTGCTATTCCAAGTGTCAATTGTGTTAGGCAACTTCATTTACCAAAATTGTTTGCTTGCCACTTTGCTGCCCTGAAAGCCAAGCTTTCTAATCAGTATCATATACAAATGAAACAACTATCATGGCCACAGCATTTTGAATGTAACTGCAAGCATTCATGGTGAGTCATTTCTCATTGATGTTGTAACCTTGGGAGAATGCAATCAACCAGGCATGAATCCAAGCTGTAGCTCGTGGATATTGCATTTGAGGATATTGCCTTTGTAACAATTTCTGCAGCCTATTGCAAAAAAAAAAAAAAAAAAAAAAAAAAAAAAAGGCTCATAAGGAAACGTTGTCAAATGTCTTTAACAGTTGTCATGTGTTGTGCTTAGCACATATTTTAAATCTTGTTGGTGAAGTGTTTTCACACTGGTCAGCATTTGATAATGTTACCCAGCTAACTACTTTTCATCAAGTCAGCCTTTTTAAAAAAGGCCTAGTCAGAAAAAGCAATACTTAAAATGCCTTGAAGGTTCCTTCCCTAAGGAACAAGTGAAACTACCCCTTGTACCATTTGGCCTAGAAATTGATTGTCTTCTGTCTGAACTAGAAAATACAGAAAGGGAGAGAGTTATCTCAAATTTCTATGATTTTTTTCAGCATATTTTTTTCAAAACTGAATAAATACCTGGATACCCACCTTGTGTATAACTTAAAAAGTAGCTCACCAGTTTGATCCTAGACAGCTACCCTGTATAGACCATGATTTAGACAGTTTTGCAGCCATCAAGGACTTGCAATGTCCTTCTTCTGATCTTAAGAATTCCAAATGTATGTGAATTACCAAGATGATTTACCAGATCCTTTTAATATCCCATCATTTTGGAATGCAAGTAAGAGCGGATTTCCTCTTTTGGAACAGATTGCCAATAAGCTTATATGGATGCCTGTTACCAGCATAGATGCTGAAAGTTCATTATAAATATTTACTCAATAACGTGAAAGTCTTACCCCTGAGAACACCAAGCAACTTACAGTGTATTACAATGGAGATGTAGAGAGAGATTTGAAGATTAAATATTTCCCAAATTAAGAAATTAGCAATTTTAAATTTGAGCAGTATTTCAACTTGAAATAAGTTGCTTTATTTAAATTTTGAATTAATGTCTAATTTGTTTCGATATTTTGTTACAAAGATTCAATTGTTATGGTTTAATTAGTTTTGTAAAATTTTAGTCAAAATGTTTGACTTTATTCAAATATTTATTGAGATTCAAGTTATTTGCAGTTGATACTTTAAATGTGATTTTTATATTATGAATCAATAATTATAAATCAATCAATGCTTTTACTCAACAAAAAAAAAAAGTTTTGAATGTGTTCTTAAAGGAAACTGATTAAAAGTTCTACCTCAAAGATAATTATGCACTGTAACATTCCATTGAATTGTCTACTCATGTTACATTTTTTTTTTTTATTTTTGCATATTTATTTTTGGACTTGGATTTTAACATTTAAAAAAGATTTGTAGAAATTTGCTCTTTTTTTAATATGCATTTTGAATTAGGTTTTTGTTTTTAGTTTTAATAATTATAGCATATTGTATTGCAATTCTCAAAATACTATCAAATGGGAAAAAAAAAAAAAGATGAAATTTTCTAAAAGTAAAAAAACGGAAAAACAGACTTTACCAACAGTGGAAATGGAATCAAGGAAAATTTGAAGTGGAAAATCGGGGGCCCTAGACATCAAATACAGTAATTACCAGTGTAAGCAAAATGTACTATAGAATACAAATATAAATATTCTTTGGTTTTAAAAGAGGATATTACACTTAAAACGATATGCTCAGTTTACACACAGCTCCAAACAAGATTCTTTGACCCAGACATTTATTGGCAGATAAGGAGCCAGAAACAAAAACGAAGTTTTAAATAATATACTATCAAGTACTATTTTTATTATTTTGAGGAAAAAGAACTTAGACGCATGATTGATGATTTGATAAAAACATTAAATGACAAGGAAAAAAACCTCACCTCCTCCACTTTTGTAGCATAAATAAGGGAACCGCCAAATGTTTCCTAAGCCAACAGCATAGCCAACACAAGATAACAAGAAATCTAATCTTCCAGTCCAGTTTCCACGTTCTTTATTTTCATCACTAGAGAGACTGGAACTGTCATCATTGGTTGATGATTCCTCACCAACATTTTTTATTGTCTGAAAAAATGAGAAAAGAAATGTTCCTCATAAAAAATAGAATCTCATTTCAATAGTTAAAGAAATCAAACAAATTTAACATGCTTTTGAGACTATTTTAAAATCAGATAGGACTTTATGCATATCTGTTATAGTCTGGCTTTAAAAGCAGCATCAAATCTCTGCAACTTTTGAGATACCACAAGTCAGTCTTAGAATTTGATGTGGGGAAAAAAGTTGATTTTAAATTTAATCATTTTCTGTTAGTTAAAGTCTTACAATAATGATTTTACAGTTTTTGAAAAACTTTAAAGTGAAATAAAAGTCAAATCCATTAATGAAAATTTTAATTTTTGAATAATTTAATTTTCCCATTAATATTGGCATTCTTTAAAACTTGCTAGCTTGCAAGCATGACTGCACTTGTGTCTGGTATCTGCAGGAATTTTGCTTTGATAGTTCATTTAAAAATTCATTTATAGCAAAAAGTTTCAAACGGCATTTACACAGCATTTTTTTTTTTTTACCTGGACTCCTCAAGCTTGACCACCTTTACTCACCTGTGTTAGGCTGGGTCCCCATCCTCTCCCTCCCTTCAGCAGTTGGATTACTTTCCTTCTTACCAGTGAAGTGCTTGTCACTGACCTATAGTCAACATTCATTTTCTCTTCTCCCTCCGTGAACGTGTGGAACAATGCAAACACATTAACTTAGTAGTAGTAGAGATTAAAAATAAGGAAAAGTTATACCATTAGAACAAAGTGAATGTAAGTTTGTAGCCATCATATGAATTTAGAATACATATAATACTTGTATTGAATTAGCATTTTAGTCATGTGATAAGAATTAGATATTTACTAACACCGATTTGGTTCGGTTCCATGAATAAAATTATCTGACCTCGCAAAATGAGAAAAATGTTACACATTTTGATGACATACCCTCAATATTCGTCTGCTACTTTTAATTTTGAAAAATACATTTGTAAAAAGGTACATTTGATATAGATAATGATTAAGTGACATCCAAAAGGAGAACATAAAAACTATATATATATATATATATATATATATATATATATATATTCGTTATTTTTAGTGGATAACCATACTTGAAATAGATGCCCAATTTTTATTTTAAATAGTTATTACAGCTATTGGTTTATGCACTCTAGGAATTATATATATCTATTTATATCTAAAAACAAAAAAAAAAAAAAAAAAAAAAAAACAATAGAACCATAAATAAAAGGTACTGAGTACTTTTGTACCCAGATTAGAATAAATTCTTAGAACAAGAGATTAGATGGTATCTTACATCATTGCAACTATCAATACTGTTAAAAAAATGTGTTTTATTAACTTAGTTTCACTGAATTTTGTTACTATTTAAAAAAAATTGAAAATTTGACTTGATAGTATTAAAATGTGTCCTAGTACACAATTTTTGGAATGTCAAAATAAGTATTCAGGTAAAACATGGTATAAAGGATGTAAATTAAGTCTGTTAAGATTTGAGGAGTAAGATAATTTTATACACTTGGTATTAATAGAATCTGTTTATACTATATGGGCATTAGATTTAAAGGCAATGGTAGCTAAATTAAGACCAGCATTAATCTCAAGTGGGCATTCCTGTCTTGAACATTTATATTTGATGTCCTTGTATCAGAAAAGCTATCAAGCCAAAAGAATTGGGTTAAAAATAAGTCATTGCTGTGATGAGTTTACTGCAGACCATCTTAGTTATCTATAATATTAAGCCTTGTCTTAATTTTAGCATAGAAAACTAGTTTCTCAGACAATACAACTTATCTTTGGTAGTATATATTTATAAGATTGTTGGATATCAATGATTTTAGATTATACATGGATAGTTCTACAATTACAAATTAAAAAATTTGAATTGCTTGCACCATTTTATTGCTAATTATAAAGGAATAAAATTAATGATCATTACTTTCCTATACACAAGCTGCTAGTGTCCTGATGGCAACATCAGTGGCCCTCTAATGGCCCACCAGTGGTAACATTACCAAGACAAACATGTCAATGGGCCACCAGCAGTAAACACTTGTGGCATGCCACCCAGTGGCAGATTTGTTGCTTGCATGTAGAGGTTCAAACTACCCAATAGGCTCATGATATTCATGAAGATCACCAAATATGAAGTTAACTAATTGTCATTTCTTGTATGCCAATGTCTATTTTATGCAAATTTTTGCAGAGATCTAAAATTATTTTCTGTTTTAATTAAACTTGAGCCTACTCATTTTTTTAAAAGGATATTTAGTTTTGTTAAATATGGCATGGGGTCCAAAGGATTATATTTGACTAATCTTATCCCTGAAAAGGACCTGCATGCCTTGAAAATTAGCATTCAAAATTCTATCCAACTCATTTTTCATATATCTTTGTTAGTATGTAATTAAATACATACTTTATTTAAAAAGGAATTCAAAGGATTATTGGCAGTTAAGTATAATTTTAGTTAGCACTACTGTAAGCTTCTAGTAGAGATTAAGTACATTAAAAACTTGATTTAAAGCAATGAAAAGGACTTTCATTGTACTAAAATTATAGGGAATTGTACAAATTTTATTAAAAAAAAAAAAAAAAAAAAAAAAGGAGGGGGTTAATAGTTTATGAAACAGTAAAGCCAAGGTTTATCTACAAAAATATAGTTACAATCCTTATTTCTATTACATTTTCAATCTTTAAATATAGATAATTTTTCTTATTCTAATTTGTAAAATTATCACCATGACAGCCAGTTGAAGATAATTAGATGAAAAGATCAGATTAGAGAGGTCACCAAGTTTCACTTGACAGACTTAAATTTTTCTAAATTGTAGTATATGCATGAATAGTAATAAACATGGGTGAGAAGAATCCCTCTGTAGAGTGTAGAATTAAGAAAGTTTATAAGCGATTCGTTGATGACAGGTACTTAGATTTAAACAGACAATGTATCAGAACTTGGGCAATTTTAAAGCACAAAAATGTTTAATTTTCAGAAAAAAAAAGCCCTAAAAAAATTTAGTATTAGTTAATATTTGTTCAAGTACCCATCCAATTCAAACAGTTAAGCTTAGTTTTATGAAAGGCTTTTAAATTGACTAATTTAAATTTATAAAAATGCATTGTCTTTACCTTGAGTCTTAAATCATATTTGTGCTAGATGTCTACATTTTAAATATGCATTTACAATCAATTTATTTTTCACTCATTTAAAAATGTTAGTACAAACTCCAGGTAAAATCAATGCAGGTATATTGATTTTTATTTAATAAAGTCTTAGTTTTTTATAGATTGAATATATTTTCAAGATCACAGTAAGAAAATTGATCTGAGTACTTTATACTGGCAGCTGTGATAATTGAATGGGGCCACTATCAGCCATTTCCATTGTTTGGAAAGTGCATGAATCATCCTGTCAAACAAAAAAAAAAAAAAGAAAAAACCAAAATCGCAACAATAACTTCATATCCATGACTACCGGCATGCCATTACATCCAGTACAATTCAGATAATCAATATCCTGAGAATTCCATAGTTCCATACTGTCAACTATTAAAATTTTAGACTTACTAGGTATTGGTCATCATCCCTTTCAGTAAAAGCAGTTATACAAACCAACATTTTCAAGTAGATTCTTTTTGAAGTTAATGTGGCACCTGTAGGAAAGCTAGGAGAAAAATTACAATAAAATATAAACAAAAAGAAAAAAGTGAATGACAAATGAAGACCACCACCATAGAAGCAGAGTATAGAAGGTTTTCCTTCAAGATTTATTAGCACACTTATGGATACTGTATATTAGAAATTTGCAGTTAAGAGGCTATAGTATAGTTCAAGGAACTTTTTGAAACTGAATATTTTATAAGATAAAAAAAATCTTAAGCATTTTTGAATTCTACTTTATCAGCATTTGTATTTTGTTAAAGGTATGCAGATTAACCCATTGGGTTGGCCCCAAAATGTTTTTGTCAGATGGCAATAGGTAAATTTCATTTCAACTGTATTCAGAAGGATTACTTTTATTGTACAGTGACAGCTCATCAATGTGCAGCCTTTTTAGTGTTTTATTTTAAATGGTAAAAATAAAATCAGTATTGTAATATTTTCTGTATATCATGCTCTTTAAGAAAATTAAAAAGCAACAAGATTTTTGCAGTTTGAGATTAATGTGTTGGAAGCTGTGTTGAATGATGCTCTCAATGATCTGGTAAACTAGTTGAGAGTGATAGCCAATAATACCTAAAACAAGCATTGAAAATAATTTGCATGATCCTGATTGTCACATGTTTCCATATATGTGGAGTGAGAACTATTGGATTGTATACAATTTGAAATTATATAATAAGCATAGCTTAGATGTGGCACAAGGCTGCAAGTATGGAGCTCTTAATGAGGACTGAACTCACCACTCATTTGTAATTGATCAAGATAAGGTGGCTCACAATTACACCATATCAAAGTGCTTTTTATATATATATATATATATATATATATATATATATATATATATATATATTGTGTATAAAAATGGTAATGTGATGAATGTGTGGGGCAAGGGAAATGAACTATTAACTGTATCAAAAGCAGGTCTTCAACCACGTATTGTGTAATTGGATACAAATCCTTTACTATAAACTTTTAGAGAATTGAAGTCAAACAAGTAGTTTCCAATTACACAAAGAAATTTAAAATCTACAAAAACCATCTGGAATTAATTGAGAAAATATTTTATCTGGATAAATGATAGACATGTTTGGGAAACAGGAACAATTGTTACTGTTTAGCTGGGAGTTTTCACTCATCTACCATATTTAGATATGGCATATTCAAATCATTACTTTTGTTTTTACCATATTCTCTGAAATGTTTTGGGGAAGATTGCAAATGGCATTTTATTAGTTCTTTTCAAAGAAAAATTAATGTTCTTGAAGGGTGGAATTATAAAGTTACATGAAAAATGGAACAAAATGGTAAATATGTCTAAATTTATGAAAGTTTTTGATTTAAAATTTTACTTGAAGTATGGCCAACCCAATAGAGATTTTAGCTAAATATTCCAAAAACTTTCTTTGCAGATTAGAAATTAAAAGTTCCTGTAAAAGTGATTAAAGCATTTGAAGAGTTTTTTTTTTTAGTTTTTTTTTTAAAGTGGTGTGGTACTATTAGATTATGTTGCAGATGATCATGTAAACTGTTCAATTGGCATACATTACTTATTAAAAAGTGACAATTTAGAAAAGACAAAACCCTTTAGAATCTTTAATTTTTTTTTTTTAACTTTCAAGAACTGTCACATCATACAGCCTTGTCAGACAAGCACAAATGAAAAATTTTCATACTAAGTTTTAAATAGAATTAAGTTAAGTTGTAGTATCTAATTTGTTACTTTAGTAGAGGGTTTTGCTAAAATTATTAGAAAGGCTGAAATAATCTGCTTAGATTTAAAAAATATTTATTTTAAATATGTAAGCATCTAATGAAATCCACATAACTTTATAAAAGTTAAAAACTAATAAAATCCTGAATTTTGCTTTCTCATGAACAAATTAAGTCTTTAGATGCAAGGTGGCACTTATAGATGCATTCACACTTTCAGTGATACATTTAGAATAAATCTATAATAAAAACAAAAACAGCTGTCATTTAATTTTTTTTCCATAAATGCTATTTCCAGAATTTATGCCTCATTTTGACATTTGATTGTATGGTATCATTTTCTGGAGAAAAACAATTAGAATAATCATAGCAATAGATAAATCAACATCCAAGTTGGACAATCTGAAATAGAATATTGTAATCTGCAACCAATTGTTATTTTTACATTTGTTATATTCAAATGCTTGTTAAATGCTTTCAAACATTTAAAATAAAAATGATCATACCCAAGATATTTTTTGCTTTGTTCAAATATAGTACAGAAGAAAAAGACAAACAAGGTGAAAGTAATAAATATTTTATTTATGCAGTTAGTAAAAGCAAAATAATTTAAGATTTAAACTAAACAAAAGATCCATTGAAGAAAGATGGTTATTTTGGCAAGTTTTCATTCTCAGCTGCACCATCTTTTTTCTACCATGTCACCTATAGTTAAAACTTTCTAAAACAGTAATTCATTTTCTTAGGCCTTAAATTGAGAAAGTGTTTACATCTTGACATGTGAGGTTATAATTTTTATAAAACCTGTTAATTTTAGCTGTTCATTTTTCAGACTAACTTGCCATAGATTTGTTTAAAGTAATCTTTTCACCTAAAACTAGATAATTGCTCAGAAGAAATAAATCTAAGTTTATTATTTATCTTTAATGCCTAAACAAATATGCCTTATCACAACCAATAAATGAAGTATTTATGCACCTAGATGACATTTATTCAAATGGCAATTATTTTTTTTAGTTATCTATTAAGTACCTTAGCCAGAATATTTAGTAACAAAATGCAATCACTTATGCTGAATTTAATTCCAAAGTAATATTTTAACAGACTAGAATTCTGTAGTAAGGTATTTAAAAAAATTACATTTGGAAAACAAGACAGTGTCCTAGTTTATTTATAAAAATCATAACATTATGCATCTGATTGTTATATTTTTTTTGCATTCATACCAAATTTGAGATTAAGATTTTTAAAAATTCTTACACTTATCTACAGACAAAGTCTGTCCAGAAAGTATCTAGCCTTTTAATATAGCCACCAGCATCCCTTTCATTTTTCAAAACAGTATGCAAAATCCTCTTGTGATAACTTATCTGCCTTGAATGCCCTTTAATCTCATCCAATCCAAAATCTCCTTTTCAATAGCAATTTTAACAGAAAAGAGAAGAGCCAAACCTGAACTGTACAGGAAAACTGACAGACCTGAGTGAAGTGAGGTTTTTGCCAAAAAAAAAAAAAAAACCAAAAAAAACCCTGCACAAAATGTCAAGAGGCAGGTGCATCATCATGATGAAATTGCCAGTCACTGCTGCTGCAGTTTTCTTACTGCATCCCTCAACTGGCAAAGAGGTTCTATATAATACTCATGGTGAATAACATTTGCATGATAAATGTTAAAATTTCTGCCTTGCTTTTGCATGTGGAGACTCAGATGACTTCTATCAAAGAACAAGCATTTCTTTGAGGAACATAAATGTAGGTGTCTACAGATATGACAGAAAATTTGGCCATTGTTAGTGGTTTCATGTTCTGTACAACATGGAATTCTTTCAGTTCTGAACAGGAGCAGCAAAACATTTTGCTGCCATACATTTCATGTTAAGATCTAGAACAGGATGCAGATTCCCCAGATTGTCAATCACCAATTTCCTTAAAGCCTATAACATTCAATATTTTGTTGAATGTTCTGCTTCTTGAAGGCCTTCCAGAATGGATTGCTTTCAAATGATTCCTGGCTAAGTTTGAAGCCTCAGTACCAAAGTTTCATCTAAGCTTGGCTCATTCCTGACAGCTTTCATCATTCAAATAGTGATCTACTTCCTTGGTCATCATGAATGCAATTATCACAGTACACCATCTTAATAGTAGCTCAGTGCCGAGAGTAATCCCACATAAGTTCACGCATGCACAATATGCTCCCCTCTGATTGACACCCTGGTTTGAGATTCAGAATTATACTTTCCGGACAGGCATTGTATGCCTTCTACAAATGCTTTCATGAACTGGAATTTGTTCATGGAAAAAGAGATTTTATCATGTAGGTTTGAACTTTTGCCAAGTGGTTGATATTTTACATTCAAATGCTTTCTAAATATTTAATGAAATTTACTTAGAATTTACTAAAGTGACTTTATAATTTATATAGTATTTAATTTAAAATGCTGAATTAAGCGTTTGATTTCAGTAACCCTATTTTCTAAGTCAACCTTAGAGTTAATTAGAATTTGATATGATAAACTGAAAAAGTAAGCTTATTTCCAGTTATCTCTAATAATTCAGTCATAAAATCTCCAGAATTTTAAAGTAAAGCACGTTTTCTTGGTCTTCAATCAGAATTGGATATGTTATTTTCTTTCAGTATATTTCCAAATGTTCCTTCATGGCTTGGTGTGGAACTCAATTTGAGTTTCTACACTTCTTCAAGACTCATTTTCACAAGGCATTCATTTCTTGGAGCTGGCATCTGTCTATTTTCCAGTTTTTTCTTTGTACTTCGTTGCCTTGGCATAAAGCTGAAAATAAAAGAAAAATCACTTCCCATAAGTACCTCTGTGTTTCAAAAGTAGTTTATTCTTTTGAAGTTATACCATACCAGCTAAATAACAAAGGACAAATGTATTAGAATGAATGAATTTATTGTGTCTTGGTAAAGTTTTGATTCTGATGAACATTTTACACTTATGATTTCAATAGCTTTTTGTAAATTCAGATATTAAGCTTCAATTCCTTTTCTAAATGGACAAGCTGCTATAACCTTAAGCTTTCCATTGGTTTTATTTGTAAAAAATTAATGCTTTAATATTAAATTGAAATGAAAATTTTTCCAGTAGTGACTTTTTAAAACTAAGCATGAAAAGGCTGCCATCATCACTGATTGAAATCAGTCATTCTAAGTAAAAATCACTTCATCAAAAGTGAATTATATTACCCATAAAAATCAAACGGAATTATGTTCATCTGGTAACCACATGTGTACAATATAAGAGTTTGATAAGAATTAAAAATATTTGATACCTCTGGTGAAGTAATACCCAGTTGAGTCAAGATAAAATTTGTAGTACAAACATCTTTGTCAGAAGTGGATATATTTTTAGCTGGAAAAAAAAGATATATATTTATCATGCACACACACACACACACACACACCATAATGAATGAGACCAGATTTACATACTAGTACCGTAAAGATGCCACATGTTAGATATGAAAATATACTTTAAATATCCATGAGTTCAAAGATTATTAATGCTGTATAATCATGGATTTAAAAATATGTAGCATTAATATGAATTAAAGCATTGTCCTACAAAAAGCTTAGAATATAGTTAAAGTTAAATTTATTAACAATGGGCATCATTATGATAAATGTACTTATATTACTGACTTTAATGAAATTTTCATTTTAATAGTTTTATACAAAGTTCTCAGATTTTAAAATTGATGGAAATAAATTGATAATTTAGTCTGAAAGTAATAATTGCAAGAAGTTAAATGATCACTGCCATTAGAAGTGACAAGTCCACAGAAATTAAACTTGTGGAATTTATGAATATCAATTAAATGGTGTAAGCAAGTGCTTTAAGTCAATGTGCTAAAATCTCCAGACTTAATTTGATCTACATTTAACCTGTAAAAGATACTGCTCAAATTGAGAATTAAGATTGTCAGTGAGTTTGGTTCCCACCCCCCAAAAGCTTGTAAACAAAAGCTGCCATATTTCAAAAGCACACCAAAAATTCTGGTGTTAAAGTTCTTTGGGCAGTAGCTATAGCTTTTGACTTTTAAAGATCTTATTCCCAGAAAAAATTTAACAGTTTAATTCTTTCATATCAAACTTCAGTTGACAATTCATGCAGAATCTAGGTTAAAGACCTTTTTCACCTGCTTAATACATGATGAAATCTGTAATATTCAGTTTTTGCATAAATTACTTTGTGAATTTACTTCAGCTGATTGAAATTCTATACCATGTATCTGTGCCCTACACTCTTTGGAATAGAACCTCTTAGATTCTGTATGTCAAAGTTTCAAATATAACATGTTTAGTACTATTACAACTGTAGTATCAAATTAGAAACACTTAAAAAAAAAAAAAAAAAAAAAAGTGACCAAACTCATGACAAAAAGAACGTTGGTTTTAAAAGTCTTCAAAATTCAACTTCACATCTGCTGTATTCGTGTTTGATACCTGTAACAGAGACTAATTTTGCTGTGAAATGCAAATTTAGCTTCTGAATTTTTTCTTTAAAACCTTTAGAACTGAAAACATTGAAATAAAATTTTGTTTCACACCTGTATTCTTGTAGTGGTAATCACAAGCAGATTTTACCAGATATGCTTGGAAATGATAGATGGCAACACATTGAAAGAGGTGATTTTTCCATTAACAAAATATACTTATTCACAATTTATATGCAAATTACATTTAAAATTTTGCTTTGCAAATATAGTACATCAATTTAACTGCATGGTACTAATTTGAATTACAATGCTTTGAAATAAAACACTCATTTTCCTATGAAGGTTTAAGTCTACATGCACAATTCAACAAATTCCAGTGCTTACATGAACTAGAATTTAAGACAGGGCTGCCAGATTGTTACTTTTGAAAGCTCAGTACTAAATTTTGAATTTCACCACTTGCAACATTTGAAGCTACTTAGAATAACCTGGGCTACTAACAATACACTGATCTTGTAAATGTAGTCCAATTTACTACTTGTAGTCCAACCTGGCAATCCTGGTTGAAGGTATTGAATGATTTAATTATGGTATACCAACCTCTGTAGGTTATTTAAAGTGGAAGAATTTTTTATTGTAAAAATCACTTTTGCATGGAAAAATGTTAATTTGTTCTAGATGCAAGTCCTATTTGATACCTTACTGGAGAGCAGAGAGAGTCATACCTTTCTCAAGGGTATTTATGCATAAGTGAATGTAACTAATTTGCTTTCCAATTTCTCATTTTGAGTTGCTATCCATTACACTACCTGCACATTTCCAGGTAAAGGTTACTTAAGGTTTGTATAGGAATGATTCAGTTTGCCTAATACTTGACTTTTCATTGAAGAAATGTAAATACCATGTAAAACTATTAAAATCTGGTTATCAAGCTTGCTTTTCATTTGTCAACTTACATTGTCATCAACATATATGATCTTTGAGATGGGGATTATATCTTAGTTGTAAGTTAAAGACTGAAGATGGTATAAGTTGTCTGCTTGGAATAGTATCTGGATAAGGTTACAGGTTTACTTTATAGTAATGCACTTAAAATACATTAAATCTATCTTTACAAAAGTCAAATCATTGGTATACCACAATGGTTGATTGAGAAAGGAGCAAGCAAGAGTGAGTACTTGGATAGACTAATACAAGAAATAGCTTTTTGTTCACACAATGGTAGCCAAATTTTTACTCCTGTCAACCTTACCAAAACCAATCAGATTTCAAATATAAAGTTACAATGCTAACAAAGGTGCTAATAAATATGAGACTTCAAAGAATTATCAAATAGTATCACTAATTATGCCAAGTTTTAACTAATATAGCTATCAGTTATCTAATTACTAATAGACATTGAAAGTTATTTGTAAATAGTGGAATTTTTCAATTGTTTAAATCTGAAGCTTAGTTTCAAGAGGTCTTTAAAAAAAGATTAATGTAGACCATTACTTTTAAGACTTCATTTTTAAAGCTAAAATTTAACTTTATGTATTTTCTTTAGTTTTGTTTTTAAATTTCACAGTCCATGCAAAATGTTCAAAGAATTTTGCCGCACCATTGATAGTGAAAAAATGTGTCAATAAGATTAAGCCTTTTTGTAGTAGTACCTGCAAGAGTGTAGGTTGTAGCAATCCCTCAGTATTCTCCCTTGTTGTAAATTACATGAAATTAGTATTTAATCTCAATACTAAAAGTGGTTGCAAAGTTATATTTGGCTTTAAAACAATTTTCCTTATTAGAATTCTAAATTATTCCTTTTATATTTAAGTTTAGTCTTTATCAGTGGATACTAACATTGACAGTTCAAAAATAAATCTCACATGCCTAGAACTTTACCAGTGAAAAAAATCAAAACCATATGAAAACCATAGTGTTTTTTGAAATTGCTAGATGACAAAACTGATTTTGACATTCCTCAAAATTTGGCACGCACAGTACCAACAATGTATTGTAAATAAAACAGTGATATTGCCGTGCTAGTTATTTTCTTAGTTATTAAACTTAACGTATATGCCAGAAATTAAAGTTGAAGCTAAACAAAGATTACGGAATATCATTTTTCACGATTGTATTAGTTACTTAAATTCCAAATAAGTTTGTAGAATCTTCATGTAAGAAACTGCGAAAGCAATGTATTTAAATTACAATTACATATATTTTCCCCTCAAGACGACTATGATGGAATCTTAAAATTCTGTTGGCGGTTTACACGAATAGTTATGATTTTTAACTCTTTCACATTGAGTATTCAAAATTTAATTGGCTAAAAAAGACTTATACGGCGATACGCAGTGCAAAAGTAAGCAATAGTAACACTGACGCATGAGAAATCCCCAGTGAGTCATTCACTTCTACTAGCCTGTTTTTAAATGTAATAATGCTACATTGACGCAAACGTAACAAAAGTAAACATTTGGAAGATTAAAGTTATAGCTTTTCTCAGTTCTTGGAATTGGTAAAATGTTGAAGATTGCTTGAAAAGTTATTCACTCATTTACAACCATCTATTTTCCCACGACTCTTACTGAACTTTTAAAAATGTTTCTTTTAAACAAAATGTTTATCGTGCATTTCTTTTAATTTTTTCTTTTCATCAAATTATTATTGCAAAACAGTGTTAAAACATTAGATTTTATAAAATTTATAAAAAATAAGTTATGTTTATAACTGTTCGGTTTTCTTAAAATGATTTTCCTCGACAAGTTTCATACGCTGAGATTCTGTATCAAACTGCGAAGTTATTCCAATACAGGCCTCATTTAACTTAAGGATCCGGTTATTAACATTAAGAACCATAAAACTAAAACACTGCGTGCAATAACCAAGGTATCAGGAATTTTTTATGTCAAGAATCAAGATACAGCCATAACTCATTTTCAACGGTTCGAGAAATATTTTGTTCGTTTCTGAATTTATTGGTCTTTACTTTTGATTTAGGTTGCAAAATTTCGTATATAGAGAAAAGTATTGCTGATTTGTTTGGAGGCAAACCGCACTGTGTAGTTATAAGCGAGATTGTTGGAAAGAGTTGAAAAGCTTTGTCTTAAAACTACTGATGCCACGTAGGTAGAAGCGTTAATGAAGATTGCAAAAGTGCGTTCGGTTAGACTCATTACAGTAACTTCATAGAAAGTATAAACCGTATTTTTTAAAAGTGTGCTCCAATTTGTGCAAGAACAATGGAAAGTGTTTATACCATTAATTGATAGATTTCGCCCTCAACTGGTGCTCCAGATCCCTCCTCCCATTAGTTGAAGTAAATTAGTACAGCTATTAAGCAGCTGAAGATTCTCGCAGTGGGAAAAGAAAACATCCTTAAGACAAAGGGGTTTTATTTTTATACCACTGAACGTTTTACATCCAAGAAAAGCAATGAATAAAGAAAGACTAAGTGTCAACCAAATCAACTTGGAGGTAACATTTTTAGTCATTATCAAACACTGCACACATTTTTATGCAATACCACATGTCTGCGCACGCACATTGATTTCCAATTTCACCCTTTTTAAAAAATCGTACTGGTATTGAACTCCAGAAAATAATGCTTACTCTTGAAGCGATTTCATAACCCTATCGACAATGCCGTTAAAATTGTGAACAATCAAACTTGGGCTAAGTGTTGAATTGTAGGCTTAAAAAAAACCTAAACCGCTTAGCGGTTAGTTTCTTTAATGGCTGTAATCTACATAAAATCAGATTATATACAATCTGACATTCTTAGAAACGTTTTTAGAGTCGATAAGTTCAATAGGAAATTTACTGTTCTGAGGTAACCTATACTCATAGTTCAACATTTAAAATCTCATGGAGAAGGTCAACATTATTTTCATTATTCAACGATACCGGGAAGGAAGAGAAGAAATAGTTGCTTTTTAATTTTTAATTGACAAATACTGTTAACTGAAGGATTTATAATTTTAGAAAAAAAAATTGTCTCTAAACTTCATAAATTTTCAAATAACGTAATCCACTTAATCACGAAATGGAGTTAAAGATTTTTTTTAATTAAAGATTTCAATTTTTGAAATTAAATATCTTGTTCGATGTAAAAAGAAAATGAAATGAAGCATCAATCAATACTCAATAATAGTTACTGACTCACTCTATATAGTTTCATTTCATCGCTTACAATAGTAAGTTATTGCACCATAAAACTGCTAGCTACATTAAACAATGCGTTAAAAGTCTTTACACTGACATGCGAGAATTAAAAAAAAATGCTCTTAATGGCTGTATTTTTGATTGCATGTCGAGTGGGGGAGTGTGATGTGGTTTGTGTATAGCTTTTCAGCAGTAAAGCATTAAAAATTGTCACTAGTTTGACTAAATATTGAAACAGCGTATTATTGAACAAGTTACATTACCGCTCCTTAAATTTTAGTAAATTAAATCGAGATTTCTATTTAATGCAAATTTTTCATCAATAGCTTCGTGTTCCTTCGTGAGATTTTATTTTTTTTTCCTATGGAAGAGAGGAAGACGATGTGCGTGTATGCGGAGGGGGGGGGGGGCTAATAATAATAATAAAGACATGCAGAATTGGATATGGTTGGTTATCATGAAGCCATTGATTTGATTTAAAAATTAAGTCTCATAACAATATAAGATTTTCATAACTTCTTTATGAAAATCTTATACATTGTCGAAAAAGCTAATTATCAATGGAACTGAAAAAAAAATCAATTTCCTTTAACGAAACTGATAGTTTTAAGAATTTTAAAATAGGTTCTATTTTTTTTTTTTTTTTTTTTTAAATATCAGAAATAGGTAAATTTCAAATTCTAACATTAATTATTTATAGATTTTTCTCTTAAAGGCTTCCTCTGGTTGTGTAGTATACAGATACTTAAACGCCACTTTCTTTTTAAGTTATCCTCTCTAGATAATCACAATCTTCTTTGTCCCTTTCATGCGCCTGAAGTTAAGATCAGTTTTTAAGCAAGAAAAAAAAAATTAAAAGTCAAATCATTTACCTGTTCCTCATTTAGGTTCGTCATTGTAGCTGGTATTTTATAATATAGCTAAAGAAAGAAAAAAAAGTATCTTAATGTGAAATTCTATTTAAATAAAGACTGCCACTTTTTTTTCCCATTCAACGAATGCTTTCTTTTTAGCTCGTCTAAACACGCGAAGCACCCTGCTACAGTTTATATAATGTGATTGGTTTGGACCATTCCATTACTTTGTAGGGGTGTCCAGTTTAGTTTAAAAATTAATATTTTTAATTTAATTCAGTAACTTATCATTTATTCACCTGCAGTCGAGTAGATTCTTTGAAAATAAATAAATTAAAAACTTAATATTAGCCATATGTGGTTATTCAGGTTATTTATACCCACCTGCGCCAGGGCACCTCGTTGTGGTGTAAGAGTTAATGATAATCTGGACGTTTACCTTCAGGACGTAAGCAATTATGGCTCTCCACAGCTTCCATTTTTATTGCAATCTTCACTGGGTATCCCTTGTGCCAAAAACTAAAATAAATTTAGTAAATAACTGCCTACCTGCGCAAGGAATGGTTTTTGGAAGTCTTTTTTTTTAGTTTTAAGTTTTTTATCAATTGAATTATTATTTTTTTACTTTTAGTTTTAGGAAATCGTCACGAAATAAGAGTTCTCCGGGCGGTATTCTAATTCTTTTTTTCTTGAATATAGAAATATTGGAACAAAATAAAATAAATAAATAAAGTATTTAAAGTGACGCCTTTATTTTTCTTAAAGCTTAATTATACACTTGCTTGAGTTCTGGTTTCGTTTACTATATGTAATTGTACGCCAACTCCTCGAAATGAATTCCGGCTAGTCTAACACGCTAAACTTGTTTTTATGATTAGATATCAGAATTGTACTTCCAGGTGCTGTTTTTATTCATAACAATAAAATGTTTTGAAACACTCCTGCCCTATCACATGCAATTTACAGACGGCACAGGACAGTTACAAAAACAAAACAAAAAATTTTTTCTTTTCTTTTTTTTTTTTTTTTTTTTTTTTTAATTATTTGCAGCATAAAATAAAGCTTCTGCTTAGTCTTACATTTTTTTTACAGGCTAAGCAGCGACGAGAGAAAAAAATATAAAGTATTTTTTATTGTATTGGACTGTAGAAAGAAAACAAAAGCTGTTAGGCAAACGATAAATAAAGGACAAACTGACAATGATGCACACTCAGAGCAAGTTCCAGAATTTATGAAAAAGTGCTGATACTGATCTCTTAAATTTTGTTTAAATTATCTCTGTGCAATCCTCATATTAGATTCGTTTCATAGCTGACTTTGGAGAAAAAAGAAAAAAAATGAATATTCAAATCAAGTATTAAAATTAGAATAACTTAGATAAATTAGAATTATTTAAACATTATTCGAATTTAATATAATTTATTTAATTTTTGAAAGAAAAAGTTATTTAATGAATTAGCAAAAATTCATGCATTTTATGCATATTTGTATCATGAGATTAAAAAAAGGACACATTTTTAAACTTTTATTTAAAAAATAATTATTGATAATAGGATAATTACATTTATTTAAAATAAAATATAAGTTGTTTTTAGTGGTTGTATTTTTATATTATTTAGTACTTCTTTTACACTGGGTATTTTTAAGAATCTGTGATCTTAAGTGCTTGATTAATTTAGACATCTTTTATTTTGATCCTATTATAGGATTTTTTTACTTTATGTTGCAGCTAACTTTATCCTTAACAAGTGAATGTCAAAATATAGTAATTTACTAAGCATAGCTTATGTGACACAAGGGAGCACACACCTGAATATCAAAATAAGTTGAATAACCTCGCTTTACCTGTCTTTTAAAGTTAGTTCAGATCTCAAGGAAGGGTGCCAAATGTGACAAAAAGCAAGTTATAGAAACAGTATAATCTCTGAACAAAATATGTTTTGTTCACAATTCTTTCGTGGTTAAGGCATACAGTTGACAAAGGTTGGAAAATAGTCCACCTGAAACGGATTAAAAATGACAAAGGTTAGAATCTATCCTATATATATATATATATATATATATATATATATATATATATATATATATGTAAAACGATAACAACACACACTTTTAAGATTTAAAGCAGAAATTGATGTTTTAAATGTCAACAATTGGATGTGATCTTGTTTCTTGAACTTAGGTAGTCTACTCTTACATAACCTTTTATAAGTCTGATGATCCAAAGCATTGGTAACTGCTAATTTAACAGTCGCATCAATTATCCTGCAGTAGATCATGGTAGTTATTTTGTAATAATATTTAGATTTATTTTTAGATTCTTGATTCTGTCCTATCAGTACTCAATTGATTATCTCTGAAACTTTGATTTTACATATATTTTTTAATTTTGGTGAAATTCAAGAAAAATCAAAAGCAATCTTAGTCAACATTATTAGCAGCCTAATACCAAGTATAAGTTCTTTCTGTTTGCATGATTCAGAATTTCCACCCACCCCATAGTCCAAAGTTTTGTAATTATAAACTTTATGAAGCTACCTCTTCTGCTTACAAATAAAATAGCTAAGCTTTATTTATCTTTGATCTTGTAACCTCACTTAATCACCAATTTCTTAGTAGTAAAATATAGATTTTCTGACTTTCAGTTTAGTGATCTAATCACTAGTAATTAGTTTATACATACATACTTGTGCATATGCCACATACACCATTGTATAAGATGATATATGCACTAAAAGCTGTGAGTAATTTTCAATTATTCTGTAAATTTATAATTTTTTCAGACTACTGTCTTCATCTTTGTTGTTTTTAACACAGTATTTTGGCCAATATATTCTTTGTTTTTTATGCAGATGTATATTACACACATGCTTTGATGAAAGATAAAACATGGTGTTTAAAACAATGAAAATATAGGAAATAGTCTGAAAAATATATGGTATAATGAAAATAATTCCTCTGGAAGAAAATAAATGTGAAATCATTTTTCATGAAATTTTGTGTGTAGATTTATTATAAAAGTTTTATTTGATACATTTTAATTTTATTATTACAAAGATGATTTGAAGGTGCTCTTTTGGTTAGCTTTGAAAAAATAATACATAGATTTTAGTTATATGCCTGGAAATGTAGCTTCAGCTTTTTTTCATGAAAGTTGCTGTTAAAAGTAGATCAAACACATTTTTAGTTGATGACTTTGAAGAGTATTTTGAATTGAACAATAATGTTTAGCAAAATAGACTCGGGTAAGATTATACTGATATTTTTAGACTATTTTATTTATTGTAGCATAAAAATGATCTCTGCACATTCATATATTAAAGCAATTCAGCACAACTTATTAAAAATAAAGTGCACAGTTGAAGATAGTAGTAATTGATAAAACAGATACATACATCCACATACTGTATATAAGTATATATCTTTCTTTTATTTATTTCTTATTTCATCATAATTATGAATCTAATTATCATTTCACAGAATTAAGATTAAATTAGCTAAACTTTTCATCAGAACTGATTGAATGAGTTCATATCTCAATCAATAGGTGTTTCTTAAAAAATAACTGCATAATTAGATAGTGATTTTCTAAGCCCGGCTTAGATGTGGCACAAGGCCGAAAGTATGGGGCATCCAGTGAGGAGCGAACTCACTTTTCAGTAGTAACTGATGTAGCAAGAGAAGCTTGCTAACCATTACCTCATGCCGAGGTGCCCAACTGTATAATTAGATAAGTGTGGCAGGAGACCACGTAGGAAACAGAACTAACCTTTCTTTCTCTAATAATAGTTGATTTAACATATTTGTATATAAAATATAAACATTTAAACATGAGTAATTACTATAAACTTTCACAAAATACTGAATTGGTTCCAGGAGCAATTAATTTTTCTTGAATCACTAAGCAGAGTGAATTTATGAAGCATTTTTCTTATCCAATTTATGAAGCATTTTTCTTATCCAATTATTATTGATATTTAGGTGAGAGATAAAAAGTTGTGTTAAATAATATTAAGGGAAATAACAATTATGAGGGATGCTGAAAAGTTCTTGGCCCAACACACTTCTCAAAATCTGACCAAACATCATATTTTTCTTTGGTCAATAACTTTCCAGTTTCTATCTCACAGATAATCAAATCACAGTTAAGCAATAATTGCTAATCTATTGCATCACTATAATGAGGAAAACATATATTAAATTAAAATTGACTTATATTTATCTAAGTGTCAAAACACATGACATCTAAATAATTGTTTAATACTGTACACCTATTACCAGGCTTCTCAGAATTTCTGTTTTAATTTTGAACTACCATATTTGATGGCATATAAGATGCACGGGTGTATAAGACACACTCCAATTTCAGCAGGTCATATCAAGAAAAAATTAGTAATTAGTAAAATTACTAAACCTACATATAACATATAAGACTCAGGGGAATTTTAAAAGATATTTTTAGTAAAAAAAAGTGCGCCTTATGCCATCAAATATAGTAAATTGAATTGTGAAGATACAAAAATACATCTGTAAATTTTAGTTTTGATTAAACAATCATTTTATATGAAAAAAAAAATGCTTATCAGTGTACAGTATTGATCTAAAAGCTTAAAATTTTGTATTAATAATTAAAACCTTTTGCAAGTACTATATAGTTATAAATTAAATTCATTTACAGATACAAATTACCTGTATATTTCTTGTATCAATTTTTACCGGCAACATCAATGCTTACCATCATTAGCCATTATAATTTAAATGTCTTTATGATTTTCATAATTTTTTTGCTATTTTATAACTATAATTATTATAGCTCCTATTGTTGTTATTGTAGTATATAGATATTATTTTTGTGATACTAATAGAATGATTATTACAATTACAAATCTTTATTATAGGTTTCTATTGTGTTGGTTATTTCCCCTAGTATTGATTGTTGTAAATCTCATTGTTTTTTAAAGCTATTATTTTACTATTATGTTGACTGTTCTTATTGTTATTATTTGGGTATACTGTGCTCATTTTGTAGGAACTAATCACTACAGGTTAACTCTACAGATACTAGCATAAATAACTACAGATTTAAAACCTTTTCACTATCATTATTGGAACTTTTTCTCAGAAATCAAACTGTATTAACATTTTTCTTTTTCAATTTCCATTTTATTAGGATGTATTTCTTGATTATTAATGTTGTCTCACATTTATTTTCAAAATAGTCTGCTAAAAATAATATTATTTGTTAGAGTATTTTTATTCTTATTTTAATTTTAAAAAATCTGAATAAAGATTGAATCACTTTCACTAAAATGTTTTGAAGATGATGTAAATAGACTTTGTTTATTTACAGCAATATCAGTAAAATTTGCATCTTTTGTATTTTGATCCAAAGATGAAAGCCAGCTAAGATGATTTTAGAAACTTCTTTCTCCCATGGAAGAAAAAAAATAACATGATATAAATGTAGGCACATTGTAAATGAATACAAGTAACTTGGTAGATAATTCTGTGCAGGCTACAAGACATAGGCAGAAAGTTCCTTGTTAGAGGAAGATGAGTTTTGATCTTAATTCTTACAAGGTTAAATTTTGGTGAATTTTATAAATTACTTTTCTTCTTTTCCTTCTCTCATCAAATTGCATTTATACTTTATTCATCTTAACTAATATTTACTGTGTAAATGAAACAAAAACAAATTTTTAACTGAGGGAAAATTATTATTTTAATTCCTAATTTGGTTTCAGTTTGTCTTCTGATTCTATGAACCTACTTTACTAAATAAGACTAAGGTCTCCTCTAAAAGTAAGAAAGTAGGACAATTTTTTTTGTATCATAATGTTGTAAAAACTATCTCAAAAGAAAGTTAAAAAAAAATCACAAAAAATACTACAGGTTGTATTTCTATGTTGCAGACAAATGAGGAAGAGTGTGGGAGGCCACTGAAAAAGGAAGTGGGTGCAGCTTCTTTACTGCTCAAAGAAACTTTTAATCCTTCTGTAGATTGAATTCTGTTTGTGCTGTATAAGAAAAATAGAGATAAAGAAAAAAACAAAAAAGAGAGCACTGATATTTTTCCATTTATGTTTCCAAGTTCTTGCTTCCCACTTAACGCTCACAGCTTATTTTGCTGTCAAGAAAGATGCCTAATACTAGCTTAACAATACTAAACTACTAAAATAGATATGGAATTTATAGAAACATATACACTGCTTGAGCAAAGCACAATTTTAAAATAATCTTAAATTAACTTTGAAAGCAAAAATGTATTGTCATTCATCTCATAAAATGCCTTCTGTCCTAGTCTTCATAATTTTTTTTTATTCATTGGTTTTGTGGTAAATTTCTTCATCACTATTTTTACTTTAGTCTTTCATCATTTCTAGTGCTAAAAAGCTAAGATACAAATGTGAGTGAAAAATACCTATAGTTACAGAAAGACCCCAAACTCCCCACCAAGACATTAATCACCAATTGTATCTTATATGAAACTTTTTATCAAAATCCTGGATCAGTTTCTGCTAATGAATCTAGCAAGATTTTTTTTTCAATTGTTGAAGGGGAACAACTATTTTTTAATAATAAATGCTTACTTTATCACCTTTATTTAAATAAATATAGGCAGTATTGTAATTTATACATTTATGTCTGCAAGTATATATCTATATATCTATTTACATATATGTGTGCATTTGTATATGTAAATTCATATATATATTTTTATTTACATCTGCAATATACTAAAAACATTTAAAGTCCTAAAATTAAGGCTCATTTTTTCAAAAAATTAAACATGCTAAAATTTTCATAGATATATTGATTTTCGATTAATATTTTAACTCATTAACTGCAGATCATAGGAATTTCCATCATTACACTTCTGTGACACAACTCTCAATGATGCAAATTTCTGTTGCCTTTAATGTGTTATGTCTTCATTATCAATATTAAATATATAGGAATAATTCTATTTTCAATATGCTTTCTCTTTATTAGTTAGATAGTATATCTGACAAAATTAATCGAATGATGATTATAATGGACATTTAAAATCAGAACTATTACAAATAACTAGTTAATATTTGTTTATGTAAGTATATTAGTGATATTAGAATGTCTAAAATTCATGACCATTTTTAATGATAGAAAAAATTATATCTGTTAACAAAAAGTTTTGTTAACAGATAATTTTTTCTATCATTTTCTTGATGATACCAAGCATGCATTCTTTAAATGATATATTTATTTTGCTTTATGCCATAAGCTACACTAGTACTGTTGTTAGATATTTTATATGCATGTAAGTTTAAAGCATGTGTTTATTTTCTATTTATTTATAGTATATTTACAATTTATTTTATCTCCACTGTCCTCTGTTGATAGCTGTTTTTGTCTTTGCCACATGTTGCATGTTGTAAAATACATGATGAATTGTTTGGGCTAAAATTACATGATGGTCTGTTTAGCAGCTAATCAATTGCTGCTAAACACTGATAATGATTGTACACGGTTGTTATTTTTTTCACTTATGAATATATAAAAATGCTTTTCCTAAGAACTATATTTTTTAGGGACTTTCTGCTACAAGTGAATTATGATGTGAATATGGTGGTAATCAATCTTTAATATTTACACAGTTTTTATTAGTTTTCTGTCATGTAGTAATCCCTTCTATATTATGAATAAATATATATTTGTATAGCAAAAAAAAATATACAGCATTGGAGCATGGTGTACTAAGCCTTGTGAAATACATATGATTTAGCCTTGGTGACTGACATCTATGTGGATAGGCAATTGTGCATTGTGCAAGTCTTCAAGCAAAGTTATATATTTGCATGCAAATTTTAAGCATTTTATTGATCTTAAATTTTTTTGTAGTAACCATATTTACATATTTTCTTCATATGATTGAAAAGATTTTTCTTATACAGATTTCTAACTGTATTATGTTCTTGTCAAAGTTTCAGTTTCACGAATATTATAAATGTATTTTTCTTACTACAGTATTGTATTCTACTTGTAAGAGGAAAGGTTGTTCTTTGGTACTGAGTTACAGTAGCATCAGAATTTTCTTCTTATTAAAATTGTTGCTCTTCTGACAATACCTTTTGAATAATGCAAATTGTTTTGATTCATAATACAAGAATTATAAGAGTGCATTTTTATTACTTTTGACAATATTACAATCATCGTAGTATGAACATTTTTAACTGATATGTAGAGATGATTAGTACAGAATAAGAATCCCGATTTAATTTTACAGTCACATAAATGTCTGCATATAGTAAGATAAAAAGAAAATTATTGTGGCATATGTGTAAAGCATGGGTTTTTATGATATAATCTCAAAGTTGATCATTAGTTGCTAACATTATATAGTGCCAATGTTTCTAAGAAAGTTATGTATCAAAAAATTTTCAATCCTGCAAACATATATTCAATCATAAAAATACTGAGATAACAAGTTATCATTGGATTGAAGCAAATAGAATTTGTCTCTCTAAATTTATTTTTTTATTTATTTGTTCATGTTTTGTTGCTGTCAGTTAATTATGATGCATCTTAGATATTTATAAATTGGTAAAATTTATCTTTTATCCATTTAAAAATATGTTCCATTAATGTTGTTTCTAGTTGATGTGAAGAAACTCAATTTTGTTTTCTTCTTTCTTACAATGAACTTCACTAACTTGTTTTTTGAAGAAGAAAATAGGTCTACTCAATAGGTGAATCAATAAAGGATATTAGTAAAGTGTGCTTTAAATTTTTAAATCCTGATCAACTTGTGATTGTGATGACTGTTTTAAAATGACACAATGTTTTGGATTAGAAGATAGTTGCAAAGAGGCATACATACATGCTAAAAGCTATGCTGGAAGGCATAAACAAAGCAAATTGAAAGTGAAGTAAAACAATATGCAATAATTTTTTTAAAAAAAGATTTTATTAAAAAAAGATAAACAAAATTTGCTTTTCCATGTATTTGGACCCAATGACATACATAATTGAAACATGTAAAAAAAAAAAAAAATACTGATGCAAACCTTGTTATTTAAAGGAGAAAATATGATAGCCTAATATGAATAAGTTTTCTCTTTAACCTGGTAGATATTGAGTACACCTGGAGGACTGAATGGAGCTTAATATATAAAGAAATTTGAAATAAAATGTTACTATTTATATAATGGGAAAATATAATAAATGAAGCGTGAAGTAAAGAAAAAAATGTTTAAAACTTTAAAGAAGAATTTTATTGAGCATAGAACTAAAGAGGTGAAAATAAAAAAAGAAGCTAATTAAATAACTGCTAATTATCAGAACAATTAAAGCTATTAGGCATGCAAAATTAATGATTTGAAATTAAAATACCAAATTTCAATCACTTTCATTCAAATACTATAGATGTTAAGTGTTGGATAAATTATATGAAAAATTAATATTTTAAAAGAAAAAACTTTCTGTAATGTATTAAAAATTATTTTATATGATATTCTGATGCTAAAATGAATAAATTAATATATTAGGGATTTCATGGAGGGATACATGATGGAGTTCAAAATAATTTTATATATAGATATATTTTTAAAGAATTGAATTTAGACTATGTAGCCACTATATGAATGTATATACATATATAATATATGGTTATATAACCAAACTGCTTAGAGATGCAGTTATGTTCCAGTGTAACTGAAACTTCAATCTGTCACTTCCATGACAGCTTATATACAATAAATATTAAAATCATGAAATGAATTGTGATGCATTGTTTTTGTGAGAGATTTTGTATCATGTTAGCAAAGGGTTCTCAAAATGTCTTTAGTTTTCTTTCTAGATTATTTTTGGTTCATATTCATTTACATAAAAGAAAGATATTTCAAATAAAATTGAGACTCTAGCACTCTGTATAAAGTATATATTCATTTAGCTGATACTAGTTATAACTTATTTTCCACATGGAAACAATTTATTCATTATACTTGCATATGAAATTTTAATAGAATATTTTTTGCCAGTCTTTATTTAAACTTTTAAAACAAATTGTATATTACTATAATTTTAATACAACATTGCAATTCTTGCTTTTTTTATATATATATATATATATATATATATATATATATATATATATATATATATAAAATTTTAACTTTTAAATATTTGGTACTGGAAGGAAAAGATAAGCCAAAAAAAGTATTGGTTTATGAATTTTGATTTCAAAAAGTCAACATTTGCATCTAGTTTACCTTAATATTGAAAACTGTTTCAGCCAAAATTAATGCTCCTAGTTGACTGATAATTTAATAAATTTATTGATTTTTAAGTAGTAAATTTGAATTGGTGCAAAATTTTGTTATTTTAGTTTAAAGATAATTTGATATGTAAAAGATTATTACCCTGATATAACATCAGCAATGGTGTTGTCAAGTTCAAGTGGCAATCATTTAAAAGAATACTTTAATATTGAGTGGTACTTATATAACTAGATGAAAAGGAACTGCTTAATGTCATATTAAACTTTCGTGAATGATATTTTCAAAACAAAAATTTTATCATGGTGACTTAAAATTTGCCCCAAAGTCTTGTTATACAAAAATGCTGTTTCTTAGTAAAAATGAATTACTTAAAGTTTTTTTTTTATTTCAATTATAAAGGTTTTTTGGTAAATAAAAATTTTGTGTATTTGCTTTTAAAAAATTTAGCATATTTCTTTGAAAGGCAAATGTGGGTCTCTTTTCTCTCTTTATATATATATATATATATATATATATATATATATATATATATATATATATATATATTAGCTGAAAAAAAAACTGCAGCAGTTTTTATTCCTTTAATTAGATTTCTACAAAAGTAATATGTTTAAAGTTTATAAAATAAACAGCAGATAATAGAAAAATTAAAAGATTGAACAAGTAATAATTTTTTTAATATTACATTAAAATGGAAAAGTAGTCTATTAGCAGTAATTTGTTTTTAATGAACTGCTATAAATTAATATAAATTACTTAAGATTTTTTAATAAAATTATACTAAAAAAATAAGAAATATTAAGTGGTAAGACACTGATGTTACTTTATGGCTAAATGCTAGATTTAGCTTTTTAAAAAGAGAAAAGAATACTCATGTAAACTGAGTTTGTTAACAATTGAGACTAAACAAAACATTGAAATCAAGATAATGTGAAAAGTGAATTTATTATTTTTTTTTTTTTTATTGATTCTAAAACTGCACTGGGACAGGTAAAAAGCAATCACATTTCAGCTTTGGTTATTGCATTAAACCTGCTAGATTTGTGGATCATTTTAATGCAGTTCTGTATTTTTATTTTTCTCACAGAGTAGGAGGATTGTTGGGTTGATGATGGTGTTACCCCAACTAATCAAGAATTAAGCTTGAAGCTGAATTTTTAAAATTTTAAATTTGGTGCTTTAAGGATTTTTATGGGTTGAAGTAAACTATCTTTCCTTATTAGGTAAATGAATAAATGTCACCATTTATAATATATATATATATATATATATATATTTATATATATATATATATCTTTTGGGAATAAACTTTTCATCTAAATTTCATACTGGTCATATTGTTTCATTTTCCCCTCTAATTAAAAAAAATAAAGCAAAAAGGAATTCTTTTAATTTCTAAAGTTGAGGTTAAAGATATTTCCTTTCACATAGAATTAAATATATGCTATATTATTATGATTATATATAATCTGTAGGTTTCCAATGCTTAGAGAACTATTTGTACAAATGATATGTTTAAAAAGCCTTAAAAAAGTTATCATTTAATTAGTAAGGATTTCATTGGTTGAATACAACATTAGGACTTTTGTTTTTATAAAACTCCATCCAACCAAATATGCACCTTATTTTTATTTACTTAATGATTATTTTTTTCAGCTTTTTCCCCCATTGACTCTGGCTATAACCATTGAGACCTCTCCACACGAAGGATGCAGTCAGGCATCGAATGCCTTTTACCTGGCTTTGACATTGATAAACCTTTATGAACAGCACAAAGGTGAATCCTCCACATTAAATGATCCCTTCTTGGGTCATATAATCATGCAAATGCCTGGTAAGTCCCGGGTTTGTTTTGTATGTATATGGGTATGCAAATTTATTTTACATCTATTTATAGTACTTGGTTGTGTAAAAGAAATAGTCTTTTAATCCTTAGCATCAACATACAGAATCTAACTGTAGTTGAAGCATCTTTGCATGTTCACCAATGATAGACATATCATGAGGTCCATCTTTCTCATTTTCCATGATGTGACGTAGCATACGTTGACGGTCACTGAAACTAAGAGAAGCAATGTATTGATCTCTGTATTGTGGAAGGGCTGGTCCCCATTTAGGATCAGGGTGAATCAACTTTTTCACTCTCTGTAACGAAAAGAAAGAGACATAAAATGAGGTGCAAAAACTTTGTAATAATTTCTAAAATAATAAATCTAATTTTTATTGGTAAAATGTCAAGATATCAAAAGAACTAATTTTTATATCTTGAAATACAGTTCAACTTGATCCTGTAGTGTAGACATTTAATACTTTGAAAGTACAGATATTTGTAAATTTGTTTTAACTATTCATAGTAATAAGGATAATTTTTATGTATAGTTTATGGAGTAAAGAAATACTTTTATTATCTTTTATGTGCTAAAATAATAAAATACATAAGCTATAAAACTGTAATTGTCAGTTAATGTACAAACTAATTTATATATGAAATAGCCTCAATATATTTACCTCAATAAAAGTTCCTTTAGTCTGGAAAATCTGTGATATCATTACAGCTGGCAAAGGTACTAATGATACCATTCCAAGCACCCAACCAAACACGATAGACCAAGTCGGGTATTGATAATCTCCATAAGTAACAGGGCTCAGTTTACTGATGCTGAATAACCATACAAACTGTTTTGAAGAATAAAAATTATTTCATAAATTTTTTTATTCAATTATCAAATTTATAAGAAAAAACAAGAAATTTCTTTTATATTATAAATGTCCTAATTGTAGTATTTCATCTGTATATAATTTGAGATAAAGCTTTTCCAGGATGTCACATTGAAAAATATTCAAGAATGACAATCTACTTCAATTGTCAACATCAGGAATATTTCTTTTAATTTGAATGGTTGGTAAAAACAAGCAGGCTTTTGCTTGAAATTGTTCTATATTACTAAATTTAAATTCTTTCTGATGCTTTCCTATAAGATTATATTAATAAGAATTTAAAAAAAAAAAATCATCATTCATAAACAAATTAATTTAAATGAATATCTTGTATCTATTTACAGAAAAGAAAACTAGTAATATTTCATTAATTAGCTTTTAATCTGAATTTTTATCATTATATAACTTTTTTTTTTGCAATGTCAAAAATTCTTAAGAATATTATTAAAATATTGAGATCATTTATATTATAAAAAAAAAAACTAGTAATGTAAAAACTGATCTGAAAGGAGTCTTACCAGTGTGATAAGTGGAGTAATGAATCTCCAGGAGATTTTCCACCAGCTACTTGGAGTATAACCAATCATCAGTGTGATGTCACTGTAGAAACGGTCAGCACCTGTAGTAGAATTGAAAATATTTGAAAATACAAATAAAAAATAATTTTAAAATTGGAATCTCAAGCTTTATTTTATGTCTGTGTGAGAAAATATAGAGGCATTTAGACAAAAGCCTGTATCTATAACAAGGAGAAAGTCTTTGTTGACTTGTGGAAATTGAAAAATAGTTGTGTCCTGCCAGATTTTCTTGCACCTTCTTTTAAAATGATGGAAGACAAATGATCATCTCTGTTAATGACTTTAGCATAATGATTGTGGTATGATTCATCTCCCCCATTAATGGATCTTTCCTGAACACGTATATTCAGGAGAACTCTGCTGATAGGTAGAGTATATTAAAGCTTACTGATAAGCGGTACATATTGCGTAGAAAAATTCTACTACAATGATATCAAATAATCAGTACAAGAGACAGAAAACCTATTGTAACAGAGAAGTTGAATGGTAAATGTATGCTCATGATTGATATAGTGAAGCTGAAGCATCTAGGCAAAGGGAATCTATGATTTGAGATCATAATCTGATTCTCAAATGAAAAAAAGGATTCTTAGACATTTAAAAAGAAATAAGGAGTAACATATACAAAAAACTAGGCAGAACTTTTGAGTAAGAAAGAAAAATATCCTAAAATAAAGTATAAATATTAGAATATTAAAATTTCATATAAGAATAGTTGGAAAATTTAATTATTGAGTTTCATTTCAATTAATACACTTCTATTAAATGTTGTAAAAGTTGATTTTATAATCCTTATGTGGTAGCACTAAGCATCTTATAAATAAGGTCTAGTTGGCTATTGTGTGTGTGTCTATGGAAAGTAATGGATGACAGTTGATATTTATTTTGCATGTCCTGGTTGAATTCATTTTTTGAATATGAAATCAATAGTAATATTTGGAATTTATTATCACACTTAATAAAGTGTTGATTCTTTACAGTGTTTTTAGTTGTAAAATAAATTGACCAAGAGAATAAAATCTATTCAGAAACAAACAAATTCAAAGAAATATTGAATAGACTGTTTAGATACCACCCATCTATTTCAATGAAACCAAAGACCTCACTTTATTCATAGCCATCTGATCAAGTAGTACCAAACTTACTGCTATATTAAAACATTTAGTGTATAAAAAATACATTAAAATTTGATTAATTGTTATGCTCAACTGAATTCTATAATGATACTTGCCATATCAAATTAATTTTAAAAAACTAGTAAAAAATTATTACAATATTGAATAACGTTTTAAGAAATATAATAATTACTTACCATAAATCCAAGCAATCACCACACATTCAGTCAGAGACAGGATCATCAAAGAAAAAGTTGAACAGTACCAATCCACAACCTGCAGCAAGTAGATACCTCCCTGGAAAATGAAAATAAAATTAAAATTAAAAATGATTAAAATAAATTCTAAAAAATAAAGAAAGGTTTTTATATTATGACCAACATCTTTATTATGTAAGAAATTGCTTTGTACTTTTAAGTATTTGAGATAGTGATAAAATCTTTCTTATTCATTTGAGTGTATATAATAGTATCAAATATTATAAAATTACCAAATAGGATTTCTGCAACAATGTAGATTTGTATTTGTATTTATTCTAATCATTGTTAATATAAATTATAATAACTGGTTGAACATTATATTTCTTTAAAGATTAGTTTTGATTTATTAGCATATTAACAAAAATTCCTTACTTGTGTGATAAAAGGAATGCCAAGCAGGAACTCTATAAAGCAGACAACTGCAGTGAAGAGCACTTTCTTTTTACGAAGCAATTCAGGAAATTCATCCATGAAAGCACTTGTCATGGTTTCAAACATTCCAAACTGAACAAAAGTAAAATACATTTGAATTAGTATCATATTAAAAAAAATGGATTGGGCTGTAAAAAAAAAAAATTAAATTATATGCAAATTTTTTTTTTTTGACCAGGAAAATGTCTGTTGAAGAAATTTTAAGATAAAATGAATTCCTTTTGAGGAGTAAAGATATTTTAAACAGTTTTACCAGTTTTTTTTTTTTTTTTTTTTTTTTTTTAAAATACAAAATTGTATATGAGTAATATTTTTAAAATGAATCAATTTTATAAACATGTATATATCTAAAGACATTTGAAATTTAAAAATTATTTTTTTATGTTGTCATCTTCCTGGGTCTTTTTAAATACAGAGGAAACCAAGCAAACCATCAACTTTGTAAAAGTTGTAGATATAACCTATTACTAAGTATGAAGATAAATAATTATTATAAAAAAAAGAAATTAAATGTAGATAATTATAATATCTTTTCAACAAAAGTAATTTTGAATGGTTAAGTTAAAAAAATGTCTATTAGAAAAAAATACAAAAAAAGAACTATGATTTCATTAAACTTAACTTTTTTTTTTACATTCAATAGACAACTGAATTATGAAAACTGAATTATGTTAAGCTTAACTATAACAATTTTATTAATAAATATTTAAAGTAACCAAAAATATAAACCCTATATGGTTGGCTTGGTTTTTTGACATTTGTATAAAAGCAAAATTGTTGGTTAATGGGCTGATTTGTTTTTCAATTACATGAAATACCCAAAATAAAAAAATCTATTCAAAAAAATTAATATTTGTTATTTTTAATTGACATTTTTTAGATTATAAGTTTTACTGAAATTTATTTAGGCTAACTATTTTCAACCATCAATTTTGCTTTGGTAACAATGATACTGTAGAATACATGACATACAAATAAAAATGTTTGTTCACAAGTACTTTTTGTAAAAAAATTTAGTTGAAATTTTCAAATGTACATTACTCAAGTTGAGTAACAATGGTAGTTTTGGAGTAAGTAAACTAAAATAAAGCTAATATATTGGTTAGAGTTTGAAACCAAATGTACATATCACACATTTGAAATGTATGTGTGTGTATATATATATATATATATATATATATATATATATATATTTGCAAGCATTTGTGAACATTTCCTGTCAAGTTGAAAAGAGTGAAATGAGATTAAAATTAGGTTGAACATATATAGATATGTTTACCTTTTCTTTGGTATTACAACTGAAGTATGCTGCTTGCTTTACACCCTTTTCCTCAGTTTATTAAAAAAAAAAAAAAAAAAAAAAAAACCTTTCCCATGGATTTGTGCATGAAGAACAAGTGGCCATCTTCTGCTCAATATCCAGAAAAGGGGACTACAATTAAATTTTGATTGGCTAAATTTTGTAAACAACTCAAAAAAGCACTTTTTATACTGAGCCAAAAGTTTCAACATAAAATGTGTTTGCTTAGAATTATGAAGTCTTTCATGTTAATCTTAATGAAATTCTGCAACAACCTTTTAAAATTAGCCTCAATAATTATTGAGTTTTGATTTATATATTAATTATTTAAATTTTAGAAAAAAATTATCAAATTATATATTATTGTTATAAAATAATATATATTTGTAAGGATTACAATTTTGCCAATCAAAACATTATTGTAGTTATAAAATTGATAAAATATCAATTTTATAAAATTCTACAAAAATTGCATTCTTTCACATATTTTCTTTATAATACTGGGTGATTGCTTAAATCATTAGTATTTCAGGAGAGTTAGATAAAACTGCATTTCTGTTCTCTCTGCTCTTCACACACCCACACATCTGACAATGGAAAGACAAAGTAGTCATCTGTTCACAGGACTCCAGGTGACAAACTTCAAACTTTGCATTTTATCTCAGTTCAAATAGGAAAAAATACAAAATACACACACACATGCACACACACTTTACTTAAATATTAACTTTTATGTTTTTACAAATCTAAAAATATTTTTGAGCTGTAAATATGTGAACATTATAAATCAAATATTGATTAAATATTTTGATTTCTTTGAAAATATTGTATCAAGAAATATTACAAAAATATTTCCATATCCTTATTCATTCATAGAATATAAAACATAAACATAAATAGTTGATCAAAGTAAACATACAAGTAAATGCTTTAAAGATATTCAGACATTTTGAAAATGTTTTTCATCATCAACATTGAATAGTTTATGCTTGTTTGCCTGATCAGTAAGGTAAAGTGCTGTCATCACTATTCTGGCACCTAAGGATATAAGATAAGTTCAACTCTCACTGAAGGCATATTCTTTGTTTATAATCTGTGTTGCTTTGGAGTTTCAATAAAAAGCAACAATAATAAGATGAAAGAAATAGTAAATATTAATAATGACTTACAATATTTCATTTAAGAGATTATTTTGAATTGTTTTGTTTTTCTTTATAAAATATTAAGTTTATTGTCTGTCTTGAAATAAATTTTAACTACACAAATACTTTAAAGCATAAATCCAATATGTTTTATTAGCATTGAACATTTGTTTTTTTTTTTTTTTTTTTTTGTTATAGTAAACTCTCCTGTGCTAGATGCATGTTTTATATTGAAGCAAATAATAACTGATGCTACTAATGACAGTTTTTCTTGCACATGTGACATATCTTGCAAATTTTGTAGAGAACAGATTTTCAAGCAGGATACCTTTTCTGATGCTAACCAATCTGAATATATGTTTTCAGCATTGCAAACTTTGTTTTGCTTATGAATGGCTATCTTATATGAGAACCCAGTTGAATTTTACATATTAGGAAGAGAAAGTTTTACAATATTTTTTTTTAAAAAAAAAGCAAAAGAAACGTTCTGAGGAAAGGATGGAAAAGCAAACAGAACATACTATTAGGGAAAAAAAATGTCAACCTAGCCAGCCTTCAGCTTCAATCCGTGAGCATTTTGCAGCCGTTCAGCTGGAGGGGGTTTGAAAGTGGCCTTGAAAATGTGAAATCAGAAAAAAGTTAATTGGAGAAGCACATGATCACAGACCAGATGTGGGGAATAATAATAAATAATAATAATAATAATAATAATAATAATTGTACTAGTAAGGTAAAAAATACAGTGAGGTGGGGAAGGGGTTTATACCACAAAGACATATATTCATATTGAAACTTTATATCACCAGCTGACTTAAATTTGTTAAGTCACACAACATTCTTGATGACAGCTGTTTAGGCACAATTATTGCTATCCATGAAAATATAACTTTTTATTTTTAGTTAATTATAATTTCAGACAGAAATGATTTCTGTCCTAAAAAATAAAATAACTATCAAGATATTTCAAGAATATACTGAGTTGATAGATAATCAATTCTTGGATTTTAGATAAACTTCTTGTTTATAATGCTTCTGTACAAAGACTGATGAAAACAATGTTGCATTCTGATTTTAAATATTTAATTGAAAATCAGAGGCTACTGAATTTAATTTAATGTTCCAGAAGAACATATATCAGGTCTTCTGGATTTTGATGTAAGATGTACATAATATAAAATTATAATTGTACCATTTGGTTGTATTAAGCTACAAGAAGATAAGCCTATTATCAGATATAAAATTAGTTACTTTTCAGAGATCTCATTACGAAAAGGCCTCTCATTATTTAGCATTAAATTTTAATATTAGTTTTCTGTTCTAACAAACAAAGTTTAGAGTTACATTTGATAACTTTTACAGGATAATTTTTAATGAATGAAGTCAATTTTCATTCAAAAGTTTTTGTACCTTACAAAGTACCAATGTGTTTGTGCTAGCTGGATTGATCAGCTTTTGCAGCAAAATAGATTCACTTGGTTATGTTTGAGACATACAAACTTGTTTAAATGCTACTTTCAGTGGCCTCTACCTGGTGTCAAGTTACATTTTAGTTATAGAAGTTATATCAATTATTTGCAAATGCTAATTATTACTTAGGGTCCTTCCCTGTTTATTCCTATTATTTTCTTTTTAATAAAAAGGGAAACAACATTATAATAAACCTGGATATATGTTATAGATAATTTATTAAAAATTAATTGGAGACAGGTGGTCCAGTTGAACAGGAAATTGCTTTCTCAAGGTAGAGCACTTTATTGATCTTCTACTAAGAAAAGCTACACTATAATGTGCCAATTTTGCTGTATTATAGTAACAAACATACAGAAATTGGATTATTATTATATAGAATTTATTTATTGAATATTGTTGCAACAGAGACGTTTCTAAGAAATAAAAAATACTGAAGACAAATTTCTTTAAGAAAGCCTGTGCTTCAGAAGTTATTTCACATAGGAAATATACAAGAAAAACAAAATATATGAACTGCTTTAATGAATTAAATGAGATCTTTATAGACCTTTGGTGGTTGATGGCACATATCTTCTCAACTACCTAGTAACAATTAAAATTTGACAGAAAAATCTAAAATGTATCATTTTAAAACTTCAAAGAAAATAGATAAATTGGGCTGTCATCAAAAATCAGTACAACAAAAAAAATCTTGAAACAAATTTAAGTCTCTTGAAGAGATCTTATTTTGAATTGTGGAATGCACATCACACAGAATTAGAAATGGTACAAAGGGAAATCAATCTAATAGGCTAAAAATCTTAAAAATGTCTAGTTATTTCATTATCTATTATATCAATTCAATAGTTGGAACTAGAAAAAAAATTAACAGAAATGACAAAATTATTAAAATCCTTATATTTTGTTAATTATTTCAATTTTTACTATTGCCAAATTAAATTAACATTTACATTGATGAAATACAGTCAGTGTTATCTTCTTCAATCTGTTGTTGAAATGTTATCAGGGCACAGCATTTCTTTTGTGGTATTTCATTTTGTCATAACACATGATAACATTAAATAATATGATACTATAATTTTTCTATCTTATAGTTTGCTTGTAAAAATTTGCTTATAAATTCAAATAAATTCAAATTTAAGAATTTAAAAATACTTATTAGATATTGTTTATTACTAATGTAACAAGAAATGTTTATAATTGAAAACTGATTCAGATATTAAATTAAATTAGACTTTAGTAAAGTAAAACAAATACAAATAATTTTATAGTAATTTCTATTATGAAAGTAAAAAGTAAGAATTTTCAAATAAGTAGCATTTTTTATATATCCCATTTTTATAGTGTAGCCCATGTCTGTTATTTTCATCAAATCAGGAATTTATCTTTCCAGTTTTTAATTTAAGTAAAAATGTTATGTTTTTTTTTAAATCCCTTTTCTGAGTAAACTTTCATTGGTTTTCTGATTATTGCTAAAATGGTCATTTATTAATGGTTGTAAATATTTAACATTTATTTTTTAATCAATTATTCATATATCTTTTCAGAGTTGGATATCAGAATTGTGAAATCCTTAACTAATATGTAATAATATTTACAATAGAAGGAAATAAACTCATAATAAAAATATAAATATATTGTTTTGAAAAAAAAAATGCAAATAAATGCTGAAGAATGCTCCATAAACACAAAAATAATAAATAATATTAAGTAAATAACACACTATCATGATTGATTAAATATCTTTGGAATTACAAAGTAAAAGAAATAATGAAATATTTTTCTTTTTAAAATTCGCATTTATTTGGTATTGTTAGGTTTGTAAATGAAATGAAAATAAATGCTTATATTAGAATTATATATATCTCAATATTTTTCTATCTTCCTTATTGCATAGAGAAATATTTTTTTATCACACTCCTGATCATTTAATATTCTATGGTGAATTTGCTAATTAATCTCCTTCAATATATCTTTGTAATCTATCATTCATTAATTATTCCTTTAATATTAAAATAACCATTGCCATATCTACATTTCAATATAATATTTTATCTCTAGCTCTTATTAAGTAGAGAAACAAATAAAGGATTAGAGGTATTGAAAAATTAAAACACACACACATTATTGAACTTTTTTCTTTCAACTGACCAAAGTACCCTTAAAACTGATTTAGCTCTCAACATCAAAATGCATTCTTCAGCTTACCTTGCTGTTGATGTGCCTTTATCCAACTAAAGAAATATAAAAATTGATGATG
>CAHIKZ030000256.1:1180000-1260000 GCA_903632075.3 Acanthosepion pharaonis
TGGTTATTATTGAGATTTTGATAAACTTAGAGAAAAAGTTCAGGACTTACCTGGCTATCTAAACCAACAGTGAACAACATTAAAAAGAACAAAATTGCCCATAAGGGAGAGACTGGCAACTTTGTAACAGCTTCAGGGTAAGCAACAAATGTCAAACCAGGGCCTGAAATGAAGTATTTTATTTTTTTATAAATTATTATGATACATGTTTGGAAAAAAAGAAACAAAAAACATTTATCACTATTTTCTTAATGAAATAACTGTGAAAAGTATGTTTCCTAAGAAGAGTGATATTGCATTTTGAACAGAAAAACTGTGTGAACGATTTTATTTGTATTTGATTCTTTCTTCCCCAATGTTATTTATGAGATTTTCTGTTTAGCCTGGCATTTTTTCATGGAAAAAAATACAAAGAGGGAAGTTTCCTAACTAGCAGATTCAAAACAAAAGGAACTGAAAGGAAAATTAAATCTTACATTAATTCTTTTTATTTGATTTATATTTTTTAACGGATAAAAAAATGATAGAATCTCCTTTATTAAGTACATGGATTACTTTTAAAATGAATCATTGCATAAATAATTTGCACTCACCTTGTGTGACAACGGATTCAATTGATATTCCTGTTTCATAAGACATGAAACCCAGGACAGAGAAAATGACAAATCCAGCAAAAATACTGGTACAACAACCAATTAAAGGAACCAACATTGCATCCCTGTACAAAAATATAAAACAAATTTTAACATACTAGTTTTTGCCTCAACTACTAATAAAAGAAATGGAGTCTGAAACAAGTCTTTATGAATGTTGTTGAATGTTTCTTTAGTAAGGTAAATTCTTTAGTAAAGTAAATTCTTTGTATTAGTTTTGTGATTCATTTGGTGATGATAGCAGTATTGTCATTATTGTTAATTCTTATACATTGAAAATGAATGCTCTATTTTCTCCATATGCATCTTTATATCACAGTAATTTATATTTATGTTTTGTACTTTTGAGGTTATTCAGATAGTAAAATGAGTGAATATATTGTTATCTGAATTTAGCTTGCAAATATTACTTTTTTAAATGTGCAGATCATTGTGATAATACTAATGATTATTATTATTTCATAACATCCAAGTTTATAAAATCAATTTAGAAGCTTGTACACAATTAAGATATAAAAAGTTATGTATTGTATTTGTTAAAGATTTTAAAAACAAGATAGGAACAATAAAATGCCAGAAGATGAAAGCAATTTAAAGCAGTAAGCTATTATTAACTTTTAATATCAGTGATTTTCTTTAGAGTATCACAGTAATCTCACCTGTACACATTGTTGTGAAACTTGTTGTAACTTGCCATGGTAATGAGCCCTCCCCAAGACATACCCACCGAGTAGAAAATTTGTGTGGCTGCATCACCCCAGACCTAGGATTAAAAAAAAATATTATGAAATAAAATATTTTAAACTATGAGTGACATTCAATGAGAATTAAAGACAATAAAAAGTGAAATCTATATGAAATCTTTTTCAAATAGTCGCTTTTTTTCTTTCTTAATATTTCACAATAAAGTGGTTTATTACTTTCTATTAGTTGATATATTTATGACCTATAGAATTGGTAAAATGCTATCTCTGATCAAAACAGCTTGTCTAAAATTTGCAAAGAAGCCCACTTAGGCAAAGTGTTTTGCTATGTAAATAGATAAAACTAATTACTTAACAATCTTCTTACAAATAAACATTTTCCAAGCACAGTAGCAGGAAATCTGGGAGAAACTAAGATATTTACTTCAATAAATATTTAAAAAATAAAATAATATTATCAATTATTATATTAGTAATATGCAACTTGTGTAATAAATAATATTTTAAATGTAATTATTGCATTCTCATTTTATGCAATCAGATATGCTGTTGGTTGTTATGAATTTCAGTGATGTATATTTTAACTTGTATCTTTTGGAGTGATACACAGAATGAGAAAACATACTAGCATTCTACCTTATACTGATTATAAATTTAAGCAGCATAAATTTGTGAGGCATTGTTTTCCTTTTGGGAAGACTGAGAAATCAACTCTACTTTTACCATAGTTTGGAATAAAACAATATCCAACAAGGTATAACACAAGAAACAAGCAGAGTAATTAAACAGATAGTTGAAAGAAAAATATCCAAGAATAAGCAGAGATAACCATTTACAATTTATAGTCAAAAACAAAGTCGACAGAAACATACCGTTATGATTTATCAGTAGTATTCCAAAAGCTTTCATAACATTAACTAATGAAATAAGGAAAAACTGTATACGTTGTCACTTACCTGGAATTCTAAGAGTTTTGACCATTTTGGAACCAGATAAAATTTGATTCCATTCCAAGCACCTGGTAACGTAACTCCACGAATGAGTAGAATTGTTAGTACTAAATATGGAAAAGTTGCAGTAACATACACAACCTGAAATGCAATTAAAAATGTATAAAATATTTTAAAAAACAATAAGTTTTATTTTATATTTTTCATTGTTTTAAGCAAATTAAACAAGAAAAGGAATATATTGTGAAGAATTCAATGAATGTTACAGATCACTTAATATATATTTAAGTTTTGTTATATTTTCATCTGAAAGCTTATTTTAGTGATAAAATTTTTTGCTAAAACACATAGAAACTGTATGGAAAAATAAACACTTGATACTCACTTTACCAGAAGACTTGACTCCTTTACACAGACATAGGAACACAAGAATCCATGCCAACATCAAGCAGAGGAGAAGCTCCCAACGCACAACTCCTAAATCATCAATGCCATCAGTAATATGAAGAACTCTGCGCCTGAAACAAACATATATTAAGCATAAGAATAAAAGAATGTTTATTTTTTGATTTTATTGGTATAATATGAACTGAGCAGAATAAGAAGTACAAATTCTACTAATCATTTTAAAATAAATAGTCATGTATTTCAGTGAAGTTGAATTTTGATTAACACTAAACTTAATGAATTAGTCATGATACAACAGTATTGTCTAAGGAATATACAAAACTATTTCCTGTAGACAAACAAGCCAAAAAATATTCTGTTGTATTGGAATTAGAAAGAAAAGCTAAATAATTTGATCTAAACTCAGAATTCCATCTGATTTTAAAATCATACTTAATTTTATCAATGTAAAATTCATAGGTTTGAAATAAAAAGTTTGTATATCTTATTTGAATATTTCTGTTGACATTTAAAAGGTTCAGGTAATATATGTGAACAGAAATTTATGCTGATAATCTGCCATGTGTGTCATAGATTTGCACATGAAGCCATGTAGGGTATACTTACTGCCAAAATTCTTCACTGGGAGACATTTTAAATGTTTTGTTAACAGTTTCAGTGTCAGCAGAATTCAAAACTGTTGCAACCGCTTGAGTGACATTAGTGGCATTGAAGCTCAATGTTGAAGTATTGGATGTCATGTTGTTAAGATAAGTATTATTTACAGATTCAGTTTCATTTTCTTTTACTGTCACCACACAGTGTTTTGTGTTCCAATCATTTTCACAATGACTCCAGGGTAGGATTGCACGGAATGAATAGAATAGATAGTATAGGGTCCATGTGATGATGATATTGTAATAGATGCATACAATACCAGATATAATTACCATTCCATACCCAACACCTATAAGAGAAGAAAAATGGTATCAGCAAAAGGTAAAGAATAAAGAAAACTCTTTGTTTTCAAGAGTTGAAGCAGCAATAAAACTTAACTATAATTTTTCTTTAAACAGTTTTTTTTAAGTAGTGTAATATTTTCTGAGTTACAAAAATAAAGTTTAATTAAGTATGGTTAAAGTATATATACTTGTTATCTGTAAAGAAAATAAAGTATTTTAAATTTAAAGTATTATGATACAAATTGAATATTCATTAGAGTAGGGGAAAATTCTAACACTGAATATCAAGTAGAACTCACCTTTGAATAAGGGACTGATTCTCCAGACAGTCACAGGACTGAGACTGGCAAACTGGCCATATGCTGTCTCCATGAAGACCAAAGGTAATCCACAAAGTACAAGGAATAAACAGTAGGGAATGAGAAAGGCTCCTGAAATTAAGAAATTAAAACATTTTTTAAACAGTTTTCCTCACCGAGTTTGCTGTATTTTAAACAAGACTAAATCAAATGTGTTTTTCTAAATGGAAGCAATGCAATTCTATCGATGATTTTTGTGATAAATCAATTACCAGTAATAATTTATCACCATGTCAGATGGAAAAATTATAATAACATGTTTTATATTTTAATAATTACATAAATTAAAATATGAACATTAAATAAATAATACAGCCACAATATTTAATGTCCATATCCTAATACCAAAAATTATTATTAAATTATTTTGAGATTAAAGTTCCACAGCAAAGAAAGCATTTTCACTTTTCCATTTTTATTTCCAGTAGGTCTATATTGGTATTTAAAATAGCATTGCTCAATGTTAGTGATTCTAAGAGAAATAGTGTTTTGATGTGGTCAGACTGTAGAACAGGCAGTAGTGATAATTGGAAATCTATGATACTATTATTAATTTAATTTTATAATCATGTTTACTCGAACAGATACAAACTTAATCAGGTTACTCTTGTAGATGACTACTTGTGGTATATTTGGTTCTGCTTATAAATATTCTTATATGGTCACTGTAATATTGAATAAGGTTTTAGGCATCATTTAAAGACTTGTAGATTTTTATTGGTGAATATTTCTAAAAAAAATAAAAAAAATGCTTATCTATCTTCAGCATGCAAATATGCAAAGTTTAAAGGTTTTACTTTTTATATTTGGCTTGAATGAAAATAATCTGAAATTTCTCATAACTTTACAACTTATTTTCAAGTCAGTGTTTTCATTGTAATATGAAGAAAAAATATTCACTCACCTCCACCACTCTTGTAGCACAAGTAAGGGAAACGCCAGATATTGCCCAAACCAACAGCAAATCCAACACATGACAAAATAAAATCCAGTCGCCCTGTCCAATTTCCACGCTCCTTATTCTCATCACTTGAGATGCTGGAGCTATCATCACTTGTTGAGGAAGCTTCCTCATCAATAGTCTTGACAGCAGGCTAAAAATAAACAATAAAACACATGATTTTAACAATGATATGATTATGAATATACTTTTATTTCATTTACTATATAAAATAAGTCCTGTTATTTAATAACTATGGATACTATGATAATTGAATCAATACAACAAAATCCAAAAAGAAAATGTTAGAGCAAATGTGATCTAAAATAGCCACACAACAGATTAAACGAAAATATTGCAAAATTAAAAAGAAAACAAAATCACTTAATGCTAAATTATTGTTATAAATATGATGAAGTAAAGTGTAATTTGTTCATTTCAATCATTTGCTCAAGCAAACCGTTTTATAAGAGGTCGTAATTTGCATATTGCCAAACACCACTATTACAAATAATGTGGCCAAAAGTTGGCATTTTTATCTTCATCTCGATGCATGAAAAATAAATGGGAGATATGTTTTAAGATTTGATTATTTTAGTAAGATTATATTTGTGAATATCTTCATTGACATTAAGAGAATAATTAGTGTTGATATATAGTTTTACCATATTTTCTAGAATACAATGGCGTAAATGGCTAACTTTGTTTAATACATTGGGAAAGCGAATTCCTCCTCGCACCTTGAAATTCAAGTGTTATAATTTATCCAATACGATATATTTGCTGATATTGCAATGTTTTATTACTTGCTGGTTTATCTCATTTGAAGGAAGTTTAAAAGGTGGTTATTTTGAAATTCAGATTTTATTGGAAAAAAACAACATTTTGAAGTACATTTTTTTTGAAAAATCAAGGGAAAAGGTCCGATTTGAAAAATAAAATAAAATTTTGTACTGTTAAAAATCTTGCAATCTATAAGTAAATATCAGTTATTTTTACATTTAATCTACACCAAAGCTTTGTTATCAAAAATCCTATTCTGCTTAGTAAGTATTAAATTAAATCATTACATATGAAGTGGCGTTAAAAAGTTCTAGGCTTGAACTACGACCCAAAATCAGACCAAATATCAAGAGTTTTCTTTTTGTAATTTCTTCTTCGTTAAAAGCTTTTAGCACCCTGTCATAAACTAATTAATATTAAAGGCATACTGCATTCACCTCGTCTTTAAATTTCTTGGCATAAATTATTTTGTAGAAATATTAATTATATCCATCTGTGCCGAGTATAAGGTTAAAAATAACATTTGCAAACTATATCATGTTTTAAACAAATTGAATAAATAATTAAATAATGAGGTGGCATCTGGAACGAATCGCGTTCTTCTATAACAGGAGCTATTTTAATTTATGAAAGTTAGCTTGGGACAATACATTAAAGAGAATGGAGCCATGGAAAATTACTATCATGAATTGCATTCTGGCTGGTGAGCAGACAGGCAAGCATGAAGCTCAAGTTATTTTCAGCCCATAGCAAATATTAGATCTACTTTAATTAACATGTAATTACTCTTTACTTAATCCTGATTTGATATTGAAAATGGCTATTTCATAAATATAATTACATTTGTGGATCACAAGTTGAAGATTGTTAACAATGATTTCTAAGCTTCAAAATGGATTGAAGTTTTTTAAAATTCAATTGATAATTTGGTTGTTGAATTAATTTTAATTTGTATCAAATGCGTTTTGAAATTAGAGATTAAAAAAAACTTTTTTACGTTATCAAATTGATAAAATATGTTCTACTTAACAGACACGCCCAATTGACAAATTAACAATTTATTGGATAAAAATCAGTTGAATGATAGGAAAATATTGGTTAAACAATTTGTAAACTGAGTAAACCCATTCTATAAATGATTCACTTGGAAGAGATTAGAAATTTACCGATAGCAAAATTGTAACTACATTTTATAGACAAAAAGAATCTCTCAGATATGAATGTTTCGGATCTCTTAGTCATGTAATGAAAGAATCTTTGTTTTTCTTCACATTTCATAGGATGCACAGGTAAAATGTCGCCAGTTGTTGAGAAAACGGGTATTTTTTATTTCTTGGTGTCAATATAAAAAAGAAACGGTTATTCTTTTAAGTTAGGTATTACTATCATAATCATAAAGCTTTTGATTTGTACTAAATTAAAAATAAAACAATTATAAAATCTCGATTTAAAGTTATGCAAATCTTTTAGAAATTGTGTGTATGTTTACTGGTACAATATAATCACTAACATTTCCAACACTACCGTTGTGTTTGCTTTAGGAAATCTGAGAAACATCGGAAACGCATCTATTGAAATATGTACTATTATTGTAGAAATACGTAATTCTTATTTATTCAATCTGATGAATGATGCTTGATAAACGATGTAGAAAACTTAAAATAGAAAACTTCAAAAAGGTTTACTCTTTTCTGTTTTTTAATCATATTATCATCTATGACGATCTCTACCGCCATTAATCGCCATAAGTTTGTAATCTGTCATTACAAGCAGATTAGTATTCATTGCCAATGCATCGAATGACAAAAATGTCGGCTTGCCAGAAAAAAATATCAGACTGAGAGGCAACATCGTTTTGTTTAATTTTGACTTTTTTTTATCATCATACACTTAATAATACGAAGAATTGGTACTATTAAAAGGAGAAAGACTAAAATCATGGTGTATCAAAACGTATTAAGAAATTTTCCCCTATTTGAAATAATATTCAAACAGTTTAAGTATTAGTAATTAAGGATTTTTTATTTCAATGCGTGATAATTAAAACAATTGATTTAATGATTTTATCAGAATATTTTACAGTGAAGAACAATTTATAAAGTTTATGAATAAAAATAAAATAATGTATTTATTCAAAATTCAAATCATTTTTACACTTCGTCTTATGACAACAAAGTTATAATACAAATCACTACGATTATGTAATAAAATTTATTAGAAGAAATATCGACAATTTCCGTCGAGGGCGTTGTGCTGTAGAGTAGTAGGTAAGAAGTTAGTCTTGTTGGTCGTTATTAGTAAAGTAAAATTGATCATCCCTTGGTGCTTCAGGTTTGTGACTAAACTAAATTTAAAAAATACCAATAAGATTCCTGTTGGCCATTTACTCTTTTATAAAAGCCAATATAAGCCGGGCACTGAAAAGCTTGACTAAGAAGCCCTTCAAAAATCCAATCTCATGATCAACCATTTGATCAGGTTTTGTGAAGTAGGTCGGGCCGAGAAATTTTGCGCACCACTTCATATTTACATCTGCAGGTTTTGTATAGAAAATTTTATGACAAATTTCTATTCAAGAATCTTGCTCAGTTTAAAAAATAAATCTTATCAAAATGGTAGAGACAGGCAAATGATTTTTCATTAATCACCAACTAAATCTGAAATACGGCAATTGATAATGATGCAATGCACAAAATCTTTGGTCAGTGCAGTAAAAGACAGAATTTGCAAAATGTTGGCGAGCGTCCAGACCTCAACATTGTAAGCACGGTATCTTGGAATTGGAATTTAAGAGTGACGTATCGATGACGTATCTACGTCTTCAGCCATTTATATATGAAGATTATTGCATAGTCTTCATTCTGCCGCGTTGCGTAATCTTAGTGTCCCATTTGACTTTGCTTCTCACCATTTGAAAGTCCTTCAAACAATAACCTGCAATTTAAGGAACCAATTAAATAACATTTTTTTCAGTTTCAAGTACTTGGATTAAAGTTTGTTACTATAAGAAATAAAGAAAATATTCCAAGTTTATAGGATTTTATAAATGTCCGTGTTCTCTGTTGATTGGTCATTTAATAAAAATAAAATAAAAGTTTAACTTTCAAGTCTAAAACATTAAAAATCACTTTTGTTTGTTGCTGCTGTCGAAATAATCAAGAGTTGTGCATCTTTGGAATATCACATTTTTTTTTTTTTTTTTTACTTTCCAAAGATCAAGCAGTTATGACTCAGGACTGAATTAATATATGGCATACGTTCACTCTTCTAAAAAAACAGGATACAAACGCTTTTCATCTATAAGTAGTTTCGGATGAATGTTTGGGAGATATGGTGCATTAGAAAACCTAAAAATGTTTTAATTTTGAATCAATATATATTTTTTTTTCTTTGTCACTCAGATTCAGAATCTAAAGGCGTGCACAAATCCTATTCAGAAGGCTTCCATTGCAAATTTCTAAATTCTAAAGTCAGGATAATTTTCTTGTACTGATATTGAAATAAACTGTAAGCAATTTTTTCCATTAAAAAGGGGATGTTTGTATATTTTAAAAACTCCATAAAATAGGAACTTATAACCCAAATATCTTCGCAATGTTCGGATTTGTGAATCGCTTAACATTCTATCAAGTAAATAAAGTCTTATTGATATCGTAAATCATACAATCCCTGACGATATTTGTACACTGCCCATCCCGTTTTTACCATAGTTTGTATTAAAAAAATGTTCAGTATGAAAATTAATTTTGGTGACTTGATAATTTTTTGTTTTCCGTGAGCATTTTCTAAGAAAATTCAATTTTAATCCAAATGCTTTCAAATGTACAGACAAATGCTATCTGTACTTTGGTCGTTGGCAATATTTAATAATAAAGTATTTCCGATAAAAAGCTTTTGCTCTTTTTTGGTCAGAAACAATCAATAAGCTTTTAGAAAATAAAGAAAAGAAACAGTAATATAAGGTTTATACTCGGTTTTAGAACTGGAATTACTTTGAACATAATAATGTGAATTTAATTAAGAGACTGGAATCCCAATTTTGTACATATTTAATAAATAAAATTAATTATAAAATCAATTCCTTGCGTATACAACTGAGAATAGATAATGCTTTGTGAATTATAATCGAAATTGCCTTTATGAATTTTAAGTAGAAGTAGTCATTAATTGCAATGTTGATTTATCAGTGTCACCTTTAATAGAAAATTTTTAAAGGAGTGAAAAATGAAAAGATGCCTTTTGGCTGAACGATTTACCGTTATTACTAATAATGGAGCAAAATCCATTGTGGAGACATTATCTTATTCATCAGTCATATTGCGCGAAACGAAACAAAGAGGCCACTCGCGCACAAACAAATGACCTTGCTTATCAACTTGCCACCTACACAACGAAACTACATTAGTACGATGGTGGCTTCGACGGCAGTAACAATATTTGTCATGAAGTGCAATGTTGAGCTATAAGATTATTTCTCTGCAGATGCTTCTAAAATTGTCGCCGATATTGCAAGTTTTAAATTACAGTGTCGCTTTTTATATATCTTTGTGGATTCAGTTGCTGAAAATTGTTAAATTAATCGAAATTTGATCTTTAAGAAGGTACTCGGTCTAAACTAAACTAAAATTAAGCAAAGATTTTGTTAAATTTCTCAAGTCATTATACATTACTGAAACTCACAATGAATTAAGAATTGCAGCGAATAGACAGGAAACGTTTACAACCGCTTCTATCAAAAGTGACATTATCTAAAAAGTGATTATATTAAAATATTGTTTATAAGCCGGTATTTTGAAACCGCAAAACTAGTTTCAAGAAAATAGATTCTGAAAAGTTTGGAAAAACAACTGAATTATATTTTAAAATACAAATAAAATGTATAAACTAGTTGTATATTGAATGTATTCATTGTGTAGCTGCATATGCAAATATTCTATAGTAAATATGGTAGCGTGCATATGGGAGATTTTGTTTAAATGCATCCTGCGTACGCATGCATGTCTAAACAAACCTACATGTTTTTAATATTTTGCATTTTTGTCATCATTTCGTCCTAAGCAAGGTAATAATGCCACTAAGACTCAAGGGGTTACTGAGGGTGAAAGAAAAAGAGAAGACGTTATTGAAGGGAAGGGACAATAAAAGAAGACAGGTACAGAGATCTCTAAAATATTTATTTTATCATTGCGTAACAATAATTATAGAGTTCTAATAGTTTAAGTCCAGTTTTATCTATTATTCCAACTGGAGTAAGGGTTTCGACTAGAATGTAATATCTATCGAAATGCACAGAAGAAACTTAAATAACTCAGCAACAAAATCCAGCAGCTTTTTCAAACAATAACTTACATTGTCTGGAAAACAAAAACAGGTTAATTTTAAATGTTATGAGTCCAATTCTTAACCATGTTACAGTAATATTTCTGATAGTATTATGTCATAGGAGAAAATATAAGTTAAAACTGTTAAAAATTTTACAGAGGCAGTTAATTGAGAATTCGACCATTAACGGGTTAAAACTAGCAATATTTTCTTTATATTCATAAATTTTAAACTTGGTGACTCGATACCATTTTATCAAAATGCTTGGTTTTATTTTACATATATTTGATATTTTTCGATTCTCTTCCAGCAACTTCCCAACCATATACTCAGAATTTTTTTATTGAATTCTTCTAAAAATCAGCAAAAATGACACCAAATTTCCATATTCCGACTTTATGTTCCTTTTGTTGCAAAAGCGATACTCATTGTGTTTGTGCTTACTGTAGCATAGTAGTTAACAAACTCGTCTCATAGATAACTGTTCGAGCTCAGGTAAAAATCACCAGTATTTCTAATGCTTATTCACAAGATACTTAGACGACTGGCTCAATACAATTTTCCTAACACCTGTGGAAAGTGAAATCGGCGAACCGGGTTCAAATTCCGGTTTTTGCGTACGCTTCGCACTAGTATCCTCGGGAAATACTTGTATCCATCTCTTCCCCGAACAACTAAGTCATGTGTTCAAATAGTAAGGCAGACTGAATGGACTCTAGCCTTAGTTGGCAACTAGTCTATGTAAAAGATTACTCTGAATTCAAAACCGTGTTGAAGGGGACAGGAAACCACCATTTTCCCCAAAACATTATGATAATTCACGCATATTAAAGGAAAGTAAGCTGTGTATTGTCATGATCACTTACGTCCTGAAGATACATGCTATAAAAACACAAACTAAGCTTAGTAAACACCGCCTTTACTCACATCTTTATTAAACGCTGATTAGAATTTTATTTGAAAAATTGGATCGATGCCTTTTGTCTTTAAGATTAAATACATGGTTTCGAGTTGATAAAAAATTCATTATTTAGATTATATTTAATTTTCAGATGTTCCAGTTTGTCGACAAAGTTTTCTCTTTAGTCAAAAAGTCAATAGATTTACATTCCTTTTAGAATCTAGATAAGCCATTTTCCACCTTACAACTCAGAAAATATGATGTTATGGCAAAGTTGGCTTACTGTCATGCAATATTGTTTTCCATATAAGGGCTGATTAACTAATAAATAAATGAAACTCAAGCGCTGGACTAGTTACTAACCAAATCAGTGACAACGTAGATAAAGAGTTAAAAGTTTACAGTAAACACTAAGTAGATTTTAAGCAGATTAGTCTTTATTTTTGTAAACGATGGCGGAAACTGTTGTAAATATTAGAGTGTTAATGTCACAGAGAATGTGAGAAATAATATTTTCTTGTTCTATTTCATATCGAAGGATAATCTGTTCTTGAGAATAGGTGTGATACTGTCATTAACTAGGAAAAAAAGATCTACAAGATACCTGTTCTTTGAAAATTATCTATACATTAAGCTTTACGTATATAAAAATGTGATAGATTGATGATATACAAACATATTCTATGCACACAGATTTATCTAATACATATAAACATGGATCTGCCATGTAATATATTTCTAGATATTTAAATAAAATAATAATGAAATGAATGCATTTAGAAACATGTTTGCATTAATGCGTAGTGCCATTCCATTTGGTTTATAAATACGAAACTTTTCAAAAAGATACAAACGTCTCATCTTATAAGGTTCATCATATTGTCATTGACAAGAACTTTGATTTTTTTCATATATCCCGAAATTTACGGGGACTTTAATTTTAGTCTAGCCAATGTGGTGGATACCATATAACAGGCAATTATAAATTACGTTCATATAATGTTATAGTTATATACAATAACCCATCGAAGACTGACTGTAGCTTTGCGATATTGATCTTGAAACAAAGTTTCCATATTTTCAGAAAATGCCACAATGACGATTGCTTAATTTGTTAGTGATAATAATTAAGATTTAATTGGATTTTTTATGGCATATGGATTGATGAAAATGGTCCTATGACGATATTTCAAGAAAGTATTACCAGGGAAATCTCGCTTGTAGATTCCACACCAAAGCAGATGTTTTTATGATGCGATAAATAGGCATGTAAAATATTATTATAAAACGATTTAATTTTTTTTACATTTTAGATGGTATATTTTTTGCATTGAAGATTTACACCCTACCCTATATAAGCATTTGGGGGAAAAAGATTTTGATTATGTGAAAATGTTATAAATTAAGTCAGGGCGCAAGTCAATCATGCAAGAAGGGCAATGCCGAGTTAATTTTATACTCAACAAAAGCTTGTTGCCGTTCTTGGTGGCTTCTAGAAGCACCAAGAAGCAGCAGGCTAGGACCCCGAAGCAGTTTTCTAAAAAAAAAAAAAAAAAAAAAAAAAGAAAAGAAAAAGGAAAAGAAAAAAGAGGACCTGAAAAATCGCTAGATGGAAAGAAAACGAAATTAAAAATGGGTAAAATCAACGAAGTATGACAACTGGTAAATTTCAATATGATTAAGTAAGTTGCATGCATTAGACTGAGTCAGTAAAATATTCTTTTGTCCAGGACACAGACAGAATTATAAGACTCTGGTTATTTCATTAAGGCTTGGGGAATTTCCACTTCTTCGCCGTCTGGATCAATATAATTTTTTTTTTTTTGTGAAACGTAAGTCAGATTTTCAGGAGAAAATTAGAAGAAAGGATAATTTTTTGATGAAGAGAAAATGATTGTTATTGCAGACTTTAATAAATAAACGAATGGAAATATATAATATTTATTATTTGTTATTCACTGATGACAAAAACATAATTTTATTGAATAAAAGATCTGTTAGCAATGGAACTGACAGTTCTGTAAATAAATCAATCTCTTCATACGTATAAACCTTTAACTTAACTTTTACAACCGGTTTTCAAGACAAAATTTGATGGATAAAAGTTTCATCTTTTTTTTAATTATAGGCCGATCATATCTCTATTCAGAATTTATTAATCGCTAAGTCGATTATTAACCATTTATGTAATTTAAAGAATTTTCATTAATTTTAAACACTAAAATAACGTTTCAAAAGATTAAGCATTACAATCTTTTAAAATGATTAAAGTTACTTTAGTAAATTAAAATTGGATGAACAAAGCTGTACTGTTTTAGCGACAGTTTTTTTCAATGTTATCAATGTCACAGCTGTTTCGACAAGGAAAAGTACTAAAAATGCTTTGTAGTTGCATGTAGTAACTTGACACAAATAATGTTTTATATGTACAATTGTTAAACGTATTTACTGTTGGATACTAAGATAAAGGAAAAAGCCAGAAGGAATAACAGGTCATGACACCATAAATGGTAAATCTGTTATTGATATGCTTAGAAGTTACGTTCAGTATGAGTGTGTATTTCGGGGTCTAAAAAATAAGAACCCGTTAAAAAGACTATACAGTGAAGAAGAAACATTTAAAATCATGTACAAAAATAAGAACAGTTTTTTTTTTTAAATTGGTATCTCAGTTTTCCAAGGATGAAATAAGGTAAAACTGAAAAAAAAAAAAAAAAATCAGCCACGTATTCTTTAAAATGGGGCTTTTTGAGAAGAGTTAGAGGCGCTGAAATGGAATTAATAAGCGTCAGTTCTAAGTAGCATCTGTCTTTTCTTTCAAAGTAATAAGCATCAATTAATAATTCAGACTAATTGAGAGAAACAACAGCTGTAAAATAAATTTAACCGATTGTATTAGAAAAAAAGGATCCAAAACGACCGTAAACGCAGTTTATGTGCAAGAATGAACATTTCCAAGTGAATTTTATTTAATTTGATTAAATGCGATTTGTTTTCTGTGCGAACAAAAGCTAAGCAAGTCGTTATTAACGCGCGAAATAGCAGGAAATTTTTATCATATCTGTGGCGCTAAGAATTTTTTCACTTAAAACTTTCAGGTTTTCTTTCAGCAGGCTGCCAATGTCTACTTCATTCAAAAATCAAAAGATCCAGTTTGTCAGCGAAGCATCCACTGCTATAGCATTGTCAACAAAATTTCACATTTTGCCTGTGTTCATTCGCTGCAGTTACTATCACCACCTCATTTTTTTCCTTCCACAGTCATTGTGAATTCTTTAATTTTATTTTTGCGTCTTTGAGCAACTGATGAAGATGTTATTGTTTTATACTTAAACTGTATATTTTAAACTTTTAAAAAAAATTATTTCATAAAACTTAAAGCTACTGTCAAATTTTCTTTTAAAATCTCTTTTTCTCTCATCATCATTGAGTTGATAACTCAAAATAAGTTTTACCCAATTTGCATTCTGATGGGAATAAATAAAAAAAAACCTAACCATTCCTCACGAACTTTAAATATCCCATTACTATGTAGATATATGAAAAATATTGAATAGTAATTAGTAATAATAATGTCGTAGAGGAAACCTGATCAAATAATTATAAACAAAAATTGTTAAATAAATGACAAATCAAAAGGCAAATCCAGTGTAAAAAAAAGTTTCCTTAAACTTCGAGGTTGAAAGTGATGACTTCCACTAGCCTACTATAAAGAAGCACACATCGAAGGTGCGTTCAAGTGTATGAATTTCATAATTAATAATCAAATAAACTGGAAATTAGATAAATAAATCGCTTACCTGCTCTTCGTATATTTTCGTCATGGTTACTTCGTATAACAGAATTTAAGAACAAAAAATAAGCAACAAGAATAAAGTTTTAAATTATTATTTCTTTTTCACAAAATTAGAATAGCAGTTTTGATAAAATATATTTTTTCTTTCAAAACGAGAATAGAAAAATACAGGTGTAATAATTGCAGAGGGAGATAGTTGAATTGGAAATTTATGCATTCACTGACTCACTCACTATAATGATAAATACGCCTGTGACAGTCGAACTGACGATGTGGGTTTATATAGCAGCCACTTTACTGGGTCAGTCCATTATCACAGCCAGTATTTTTCCAAACAGCCCACTCCCTTTTCCCCAACTGAAACAATCTTCTCGTTCGCTGCATAGGCAGCTACTTGCCGTTGCCAACCAAAAAAAATTACCCTCGCGTGCATTTCAACCTTTTCCAGTGCTCAATTCTAACTTAATGAATTGTTTTTGTTTATTATTTTTATTCAACTTATTATTATTTAACTTTTATTTTATTGTTTTTCATCAAACCAGGAGCGGTTAAACCGGGCCATTAATTTTTTTCCTTCTTGTGAGTCAATCATCGTGAATTTATAAAAAAACGAAATGGAATTTTTGGAATTATGAATTTTATGATCTAGCTAGCTAGCTAGCATGAGATGATTGTGAAAAATAGTACGATATTTTTTAACGATTTTATTCTGCTTTGAAGGCTAAAAATATAGTTATGATACGACACAAATACCATTTGTATTTTTTTTGTATTTTTAATTCTTGAAATTAAAATGACTTCATTCAGCCTTTTCTTCTTTTATTTCAAAGGTAAATCCATCCATTCATCCGTTTAATACACATTAATAATAAAACAACAGAAAAAGCATCCATCAAGTTGATCCCCCATTAAATGCACTATTAACGTAGCCTTGTGTCAGATTTAAGCTAAAATACCTCGAAATAGAATTTAAGCTCAGCTGGTTCTTGAGCCAGCTGTTACTGGTTCGGAACCAGTGATCCAAAAAAGGGCAAAGCCGCAAAACCTTTCACTTCAAATTCTTAACTCACACACAAAACATAAAAACTATTTTATTTTTATACAAATAAAGACCTAACTTTTTTGTGTTGATAATTTTAATTTATCTACACATCATGAAAAAAAAAATTTCTTATTTATAAATGTGACATACCAATTGATTCATTTATTGTTTCGCTTTTTCTTTTTTTTTCAAATTTCATTCATTTCATTATACTTCATCATAAGCTGGGCGTGTTAGTTCATCATCAAGGATGCTCTTCTGATTCACACTATCGCACTTACGTATACAATTACCATTCACCGCCATGACTGGTACACTGATCCAATTCACTGAGGTGGTAGGGATCATAGCTCATTTGGCGAGGACTTCGCTTACCTACACAGTTCGTTCGAGCTTGAAGTTCACGTTAATACGTTGTTAAATTTCGGACAAGACTCGATGTTCATAGTGTAAATACTTTTTACTGCGTGTAAAATTATTAAACAGAATAAAACTCAGCTGTATCTATTACTACTACTACCACTACTACTACTATTACACACTGGAAAACGATAAATAGCAATCCAATATCATATATCGATTGCTACATCAAATAATTTTATGCTATGTACTGTATTATGCAATTAATTTATAATAATGTATATGGTAGCGTGTATATTTTTGCACACAGGCACTTGTATACCTAAAGTTTATCCAATATAGCAGCAAGCTTAATGACTACCTCATACATACAGACATACATACATACTATTTTACTAGTTTAACATTGTTGCTACTACAAATATATGTATACATACTAACTGCTAATGGTATGGATTGAGCACCAATACATACATGCATACATATACACAAACCCACAGGCGTATGTATGTATGAACATTGTCTCTGTAGGTTACTATTACACATACACTACAAAAGTGAGTTTGTATAAAAATATGTTTCTATATGTTTTACAGTCAAAGACCCGAGTATCATAATCATAACTACAGTTAATTTATATACCAAACACAGTAGAGCATCTTCTTGGATTCGAGCTAAAACTTTGGTATTATCATCAGTGTTAAGTATGACTATAATTTATTATAAATTTCATTTCTCCCTTGTACGTTATAATATTTCTTGACGACTACTATTTTTCTAGCAATACTGTTTGTCACTACATCTTCTTATGCAACTAAAACTGCAACAGCTTCATCATGATCATCATCATCAGCATCATCATCAACAACAACAGCATAATATATTCAACGGTAAAACATCAGTTAATAGCTGATGTTAAAACTCGTATTTTCTCAAAGAAGTTAGGAAGAGCTTACAAGGAAAGATTTAATGTTGCTAGTGTAAGCTAGAAACCTTGTGAAAAAAAAACCTTTTATGTTTGCTCAGTCTAGAAGCCCTGTGGAAAATTTTTTAAAAAATTGCATAGACCTGTTTTTTCCCCTCTGTTTTAGTTATAAAATTCACTTATAAACATTCCATGCGAACTAGTGCGCAAAAGTGTACATCGCACACGCATACAATATTTAATTTGTGTAATAAGAGATGCAGAGTTGGCCTCACGGTTAACATTGCGAAAATAGAATCAGCGAACCGAATAGTTATGCTCACTTCTGACTAATCCTTTGAGGAAGTCATGAACCCATCTTGCCCTAATAGTTCTGGTCAGAGATTATTCTCTTCTGCTAGTACTATATAACTAAGTCATAGAGAGAAAATGGGTGCCGACAAGTAATTCAATCAATAATTCAGTCATTCAATCGCCCGAGAGCTACAATGAATGACTCAACATATTACCATCACAATCATGGGATAATTTCATTTTATTTGATACAAACAATCAAGTAGGATCGAGCCTGTTGGCCTTCTTTGTAACTGCAATATCTCTTTTCTGAGCTGTAACCGACTACACATCTATCTATCTATCTATCTATCTATCTATCTATCTCAGTATGCTCATATCTTTGTGCAGAAAGTAAGAGGCAGGCAGACAGTCAAATAGAAGAGACAAGCCTTAAACAACGACACCTAAAAAATACATTTCAGAGAACGACGACAGACGTGCATGCAAAGTCATGTGCATGTGTGCAAATGCATATAATTACTATTCTTAACTCATTCAAATGATGAAATATACACATGCGTGAGTCTGCATGCGTTTATAGTTATTCAGAGTAGTGTTTTACATATTTAAGATACGCACATTTTTCTTTGTTTCTTTAATGAATTGCACTCAAGCTTAAAAAGTAGGATTCAAATTCTTAATAATTTTGAGGGATCCTGTATATATATTAACATACCAAAAGTCATGGGTGGCAGTATGCAAAAGTAATGGTAGGTGGAATCACAATACCTTGAGATGAACAAAATGTCCAGATCAATACCAGTTGTCCTCTGATATCTGGTGAGTCAATGTGAACACCGGTTAGGTTGCCTATGACAAAGTAATGTGAATTATCTGTGTTCAAACAGAGCGTAATAACGTGTGTCAAACGAATTGAACATTCCATTATGAAATTATGAAATATTTGACATCCCTCAATCTACGGTGTCACGTATATACTGAAAATACTCGATGGAAGACATTACCGCCAGCGTGGACATCGCAGTAGCCAATCAAGGATTCTTAATGATCGTGACCCAAGGTGTTTGGCTATAGTTATCTGCGACACTGGCTCAAATCACAACCACTTTCAATAGAACAGTTACTAGACCAATATCAGTCAGGTCTAACGTTCTTTAGATTCCATGGGATATGGGAGCAGAAGACCCACCGGGGTGCACGTGTTGGCACCGGACATAGCGTCTTACCCACCTGTGCTCGTGACGTGGCTAATTGGATAAGTCTGGTAACGCGTGGCGTAGTTCGATGAGTCATGATTTCAGATTTCGAGCTGAGTGTAGAGTTCGGATGTAGTGCGGATCCCATGATGCCATGAGACCCAGAATGTTGGTGACCCCATAAAAGTATGGGATGTATTCACGTGTCATTTCGATCCGTTGGTTCGCTTGACCTGTGACTCTTACGTTATTATGATATGACAATTTCTACTCATTCATTGATTCCATTTTCTCTACCGATGATAAGTTAGGTCAACAGGATAATGCACCGTGCCATCTGGCCCAAGTTACTCAGAATTGGTTGAGGAATATTGTGAAGATTTTTGACAAATGATATGACTATGACGTTCACTTGACAATTAAGCATTTATGATATGTGGTGGAGAGGTCTATTCGTACATAAGATTAGATATCAAGGAGTTTTGGAGAGCTATTGGGACGGCAGATCTTCCCAGAGATCTTCAGACCACCTGAAGAATCAATACCACGTCGAGTTGCTGTACTTCACTGAGCTAGAAGAGGTCTTACCTATTTTTTGACTTTTGGCATATTAGTGTACATAAATATATACACTGGTAGCCAAAGCTTCATGATCACAAACCTAATAAGGTGTTGGTCATCCATACGCCTGAAGAAACGTTCTTACTTGATCAGGGATGTATTTTACAATGCATGAAAAGTTTTTCTCTTTTAACTGCTGTAAGTTACGTGGTGAAAGTTTGACATGTTGGCATCAGTAAGTGCCTGATTCGATTGAAAATTGTGGAGGTTGGTGGCTTGAGCAACATAGTGAAGTCTTCTTTATGTTCGTCAAGTCATTCCCATATAATTCATGCAATATAGTTGACTGTCATTATCGTCCTAGAAGACTTGCTGTGTATCTGGTCTTCAGGGATCTTAAGTGGCACATAAAGTATCTTTACACATGAATGATATATTTCAGCATTTCTGATAAGGGTGTTAACGGCAATGCAATAGGCGAGTTTGAACCCATGCAGAATAATGACACGAAAATCGTTTTTATTCGTTTCCTTCCGTACCCTATAAACTATGAGTAATATAAGGAATTAATAACATAAAAACGACTGAAAGCAAAAATGTTGAGCTTTAAAATGATATATAAATGTTCCCATAAGCAGGAGGAAACAATGTAACCCCCAACCCCACCTCAATAATGCAACGCAAAACGCTAATTTTTATCCCAACTGAATATTATTTCAGGGAAGCTAAATTGGACTTTTATATAAAAAAAAAATGTTTCACACAGTTCCTTAACGCATTCCTTTGAAATTAAGAGAACCACATCCATGAGAATAGCAATAATCATTCTAACCATGAAGCCCGTTTCCTCTAGATTTTACTGGAAAAGACCACTTTTTCACTACCCGTGTTTCATGGGATGAATTTGCTAACTTGTGACAGGATAGGCGCCCATATAGTTATCAAATATTAATCTTTTCAGACCAATTATGACAAGCCAATGATTTTCGATAATAGGTTCGCTCTTGTATTTGCGCAAACAAACTTCATGATTTATTCAGAGATGACAATGAAGTCTTATACACAGATAACGAGATCTAGTACTCGCATACTTAATTGTTGGAATTATAGTTATTTTTCTCTTTTAAACAAATAGAACGACATTACATATTCCTACAAGGACACACACACATATTAATCTTAAAATATATATTGTTTAGAATTTGTTATATTTATGGGTAAGAGTGAGTGCTCATTATCAGAGATAATGCGTTTGTAGATATAGACGGTGTGGTATGGACATCGGAATCAGCACTGCATGGTGACTCAGACACACACACACACACACACACACACACATATATATATATATATAGCTTTGAAAATGACGAAACGCTTTCTTTTAAAGGGACCTTTTTCGTTCGGCACTTCTTCAGAATGATTGGTTGGGTAGGGGATTTTTACACCATTTTTTTAGCAGTAAATTTCTTTTAGTTGTGGCTCCTTACTTACCCCCGCCCCCGTGGCTACATTTTTTCAGTTTCACTGTTTTGATTATTGTTGCTCCAACGAATCTTTCTGAAGAAATGTTGGGCGAAAAAGGTCCTTTTAAACGAGTGCATTCCGTCATTTTCAATGGCATATTCAAATTCTGTGGTACAAAACTCTGTGACACTCAGTTATACATGTTTTGTCTGCTTATTTTCAATAGGATCCGTTCATATTCTCGGATGAGCTTTTTGGTGTCAGTATTAAAAGAAGAGAGAAAATTACCGTGTTGATACATATTGTTTTCTTATGAGTACTTTCGACATTAACATAATGTGGTATTCATTATTTCCAAAGACAAAATTACTGTTCATCTGAAAGTTATAATTTTACATGTGGAATGAGGACCGCTAATTTTTGTGCCATGCTTTGTATGTTTACGCTCTAGGGAAGGTAACTAATTATGACATGTGAAGTGTACTTTTTAAAAAAGAAGAAAATAGTATGAGAAACTATTAATATAGACCTTGATATTTTAGTCTATCTATTGTAAACATTTTAGAACATTTGTGCAGTATTCATAATTAATTTTGTTATGGTTTGGTTTCAATATTTTAATACAGATAGCTTCAAGGGTTATGTTTATTATTTTCATGATAAAGTATGGATGCATTTTCGACAAGAATTTTTCTAAATTGCAAATGTGGACAAGCATGCTGTTGTAAATGTTTAGGGATGTTAGACATGTCATTCAAATGAAAACTCAACCACCGAGACAACATGGTCATAGTATGTCCAACATAAATATTATTTTTTTCCGTTGGAGATACAATCTCCCGGAGGACATTTAAATTTATATGCAATGTTGGTTGTCTGCAACACATTGTTGGCGGGAAGAGTCGTTATGAATAATTAAATTGTATATCCTGGATTTAGTGTAGTATATAATTAATTTTATTTTTTTTACTATCATCTGTGGTGGATATGTTGGTATTTATTAATTTGTTAGGATATTTTCGTCTTGTTTATAATTAGAATGAATTTGGTTAGAAGATTAATATGTTTGGGATTAGGTGAAGCATTTTTATATTCAATTTGCTTATTGATAGAGCATCTTTGTTCATCAATATAATTAGGAAAGTTATTATTAATAAGAGTTTGTTTTCTGTTTTTATAGTTCACTGTAGAAGACCTGTTTTGTGGAAGAATTAGTTTTTGCACGGTTTATTAGGTTTTTTATAATTACTAATTTATAATTTGGACATTCACACTTATAGTTAAGGGTGCACGGATTTCTGCTGTTGGTTTTTTATATGGGGAGATAGTGAATTTATTATGATTAGGGTTTATCAATATATCTAGAAAAGGAATTTTATTACTATTATTAAGTTTGTATGTAAATTGAATATGATGGAAAATTACATATAATGAAAATAAGTTGACAAAACTTGTCTAAATTATTCAATGAAACTTGCCTCAATATATATATATATATATATATATATATATATATATATATATATATCGAAGAGCCAACTATCAGTGACTTACGAGACATGCGTAATAACTATTGTTTCATTACAGATACTCTAAGTAAAATGCAATATTTCTTTAATGAAAATGCTTAGTGCTGTTAAAAAAGACGTTTTAGTTATATTTCTGAAACGACCTGACTAACATCTTAGTGCGCTGACCTAAGGAAGGAGAATGGAAAAAACCTGATAGATAAAGTAAATGGAAAACAAAGCAATTGACTTGTTAAAAATAGACCAAATCGATAAAAGATCGAGACCAACTGAGTGCGTCAATGATAAGCACATACCGATGACACAGTTTGTTTTTTGTTTTTCTAACTTGGTGACATCAAAATCTTAGCATTGAGTAAATTTACAACCGGACTGATTACAGAAAGATAACTTGTAAAAAAGAGATTATTAGAACTACGATGCTTTTAATAATATTATGGGTGCCTTTAACAATATTATTTACAGTAAAATCTCAATTTAAAGAACTCAACGGGCGAGAGTGTGTCCTTTAAATCCGATAGATTCTTTAATTACACATTTCGTAAAGAATAAATAAATCAACGAGAGTGTCACTTAGAACAGTTATTTTCAATAAGCAAGCGATTTTGGCTACACGTTAAACAACCAGAAACATTGAGTGGGTGTCTCTCTTACTTTTTATCTCTTTCCCCTCCCACACATTTGCCAAGTAGGGTCTGTTATTTATAGTGAAAACCCTCTTTAAATATACCAGAAATTGGCAATATTTTTCATTTCCCGCTAACTTTATAGCTAAGAAGGTTGACATGTACCTAGTAACTTAACACGGAGTCTAAGATTATAATTTGTTCAGAAAAGTCAGAAGTCAGCTCAGTATGAAGCATGTGATCCACGAGTTGTTCCTTAAATCGGCGGACGTTAAATCAGTGTTTTACTGGAATATTTTTATCTTGTGATCAGTTTGATTCAGTAGGCATTGAAAATTTGATTCAATACAGTTTTACATATGCATGTCACGTCCATATCTTCCTCGCGGTCCTAACAGCGGAAATATTATAATACCGTAGAAACAAGCAGTCATGTCGACTTTGCTATGCACTATGATGAAAATATTGAATCAGTATCCATAATGTATAGAAAAAAAAAAAAAAAACACGATGTAATTATTGACAATAAAAAAGTGGCATTATAGAGTGAAAATCATAAATATGAATGTGACAGTTGTAAATTAAAGAGCAGTCGTTACTATGGTGTCAACAAAACTAATTAACAATGATTTACTGTAACGAGACAAGCAGTTCTATATGAATAAAAAGCCGTTTGAAACAATATTATTGGAACTAATAAATATAATAAAAAGAAAAACAAGCAAATTTGGTTTTTATGGTACATTGACTCCCATATAAGTGCTATGTGTTGTCAAGCGTAGATACAAAGTATTTAATAAAATAACCAATTTTCTTTCTTTCTTAATATTCAACATTTCAAACCTTTACATGATTTTAGCAAATGTTAAATGCTATACCTGGTTAGGAGGAGAAACAGATTCGCCCCTTTCCCAAAGGCGTCAGTGTGAAGTGAATACAGTGTCCCAGTCGAAGTTAGAATTCGATTCACCGATTACAGTCTATGTGCCGTTAACCGTCAAGTCAACTGCACCTTTCAGCTGAAGGCGTAACCTTGACGATTACAGGATGATATAAAATAGTAGATAGACATTTACTAAGCTTAAAACTATCACGGGGTTGCAGGGTGGAGGAAGATTGCCTTGCTCCAATTTTCTAGATGAAGAATTTCCACCTGTTTTTAAGAACAACCATTTGAAATCTTGGCTTTAGTAAAGTTTGAACAACGGCCATTGGTAAACGGTGAGATATAAGTGTGGAATTACTCCAACTTGTCTGTCAAGACGTCCGCCAGCTAGCATTCTATTCAGGACTCTTTCACTCTCTTTGTGCTCACTCAATTACAGGTTAATTTAGGTAGAAGGTATGTCCAGTAGTACCCAAGAGGGGAGATTTCTTTCCGTGGCCAAAACGACTTCTTAATTTCACGCAACTATCTTGTTCCCTATATAAATAGTCCTGGGTATGACGATAAAATACATCCGGCAGCAAGTCCGCTGATCGGAAGATTGGAGTTTTTCAGAAGCGTGAAACCACCTCTTAATTGCTGTTGTTCTCAGGTCTACCTTGACCCGGGGTGGTAGCACTTGTTAAGGTCTCAGCTATGGGCAAATAGTGAACCCTTAGACAAAAACAAAATAGTATGAAAGTGTGAAAATGCATTTTTATGGTAAAAATGCCAGCAATGCATTTTTGTATAAGGAAATTATCGGCAATACATATTTATAGTAAAATTTCTGACAATACATGTGTATGGGGAAGTTATGAGCAATACATATTTATAGTAAAATTACTAACAATATATTTTTAAAGCAAAATAACCAGCGAAACATTTTATAGTAGAGTTTAAAATTCCCAGCATCCCCTTCGTTCGTGCGCATGTGTAGTCGCACCAGCGTAATAAATTTAGTCCAATGAAGTCCTAAATGACGAAATGCGTCACACGAAAATTTTTTCCACTTTGTCATACATTTCTCCAAATATTGTTCTTGATATATAAAAATTTATATATCGTTATCTCATAGTAGAATTACCAACAATAAACTTTATAGCAAAATGACCATTGTATCTGTAGTTGAAAGCATACAAAATATATTTAATTGAAGCATTAAAATTGTATTCAAAATATTTAGATTTCTGTATTAAATAACCCATAGAGGTTGATATGCGGTTAAACAAAATCAACTAATCCTTATATAAATATATACATAAAATCTTGCACCTATTGAGTTTATTTATTTTGAAAATTTTCCACCCCAGCCTCAACAGTTAAACTCTATTCTGTGTCTAGGCAACTAAATCAACAATCACATTGACACTTGTAAAAAGTACCCGCTCAATAACCAGTATTACTCTTGTGGATATCTATTAAATTTAGAGTGTCAGGTACGAGATGATAGTAATGAGGTATCCTGTGAGGATTGAACTCTGTGCACTGGCATTAGTCTTCGAGACCAGCTTGTTAATCTTGCTTCAACAGTAGGTGGACTGGAATATTAACAGAGATAGATTAGGTGCCAGTACAGCTATCAACAGAGACAGATGGATCGATATTAGCAGACTGTGATAGATCGATAAATATTAATAGGCTCAGATAGATATTAACAGACATTTTAAAATTGCATAGATCTCATGACTTAAAACCAAATAGATCTCATGATTTAACTGTAATAAATTACCTTAACATTAACGGATGTATTTTCCCATCGATATTGAATAGTACAGAGTTACTGACTTTCAATCTATGCTATTCAATAACGATTAATTTTAACAAGCGTATATAAATTCCCCAAAATATTTAAGCCGTCCTCAAGAACATTAAATAATCTGGTTTAATTCTTTTTTTTCTTCTATATAATTAAAATTCATAAAACTGTGCTCTATTTTTAAATTTCCAGTATGCTCCATGTACTACATTCACATGACGATAAGACGTGTGCTTTTAAACAATGACGTTTTTGATTACGACTCACCGCTACTCATTTTGACCTCGGAGCAATAGAGCTCAAACACTTCCCATCCATAAAACTAGATGCATAATGTAATTGAATGCATTGTAATATTTAAATTCTTATTTTTGTCAAAATTTTTAAATTGCGTTTTTATAAGCTGGAGAGTATAGTAGCTTTTTCGCATTGAATTTGAAATATATGTGTGCAAAAGTTTCCAGCTTCTTGTTTTTATTATTATTATTATTATTATTATTATTATTATTATTATTATTATTATTATTATTTCTTTTGGTCCTGTTGTATACTCATTTTCTTCCGAATCTCATCCCGAGACCTAAGATTAGAAATGGCATCATGACATTATCATTGAGTAATTTTGTAAGAAAAAAAAAAACAAAAAAAAAACAGAGACCACACAGATTTTGCGTAGATAAAGTCCTTCGCATTGTGTGAGCTGTACTTGTGAGTACAATTTCTTGTATTTCTTTAAGACTTGCGCTACCAGGGATCCCTTCAATGAGTCTACCGAAACATTATCCAATCAAACCGAGGGTTCCAACTACAACTGGAATTATTGATGCCCTCATTTGCCACATTTTTGAGATTTCAACTTCAAGATCCTTGTATTTTGACAGTTTTTTTAGATCCTCAAAGAGACATTACAGTCTGCAGGGACTTTCATGTCAATAAGAAGGTATATCCTGTCTTTGTGTTTGATCACGCTGTTTGGGCGATTAACTTTGTTATTATTATTATCCTATTATAATTCTGCTTGTCTCTGCATTTGTTAGTTCGCACAACCGTTACGCCCTGTCAATACCTCATATATAATGGACTATTCCGTTTTGATCCTATGGAAATAGGGGAAAATACACTACTTGGTTTCAGAGAGAAAATGAAAGAAAAAGGGAAGATAGATTTTTAACGGCCGATTCATTGAAATGGAAAAGTTGTCAATTTCAAATCTTTTCATTTGAATCTACTTAAAATAATGACCAGCATTCATATTTATGATTGTTATTGCAATATTTTGTTAAAGTTGTTAAGCTCAGATATTTGATGCGATAAATGAATATCTCCGGATATTTATTGTCGTAGAAATCGCTATAAAATAGGAAAACGAGTTAAAACTAGTTGTTGTTGTTGTTATTATTATTATTATTATTATTTATTATTATTATTATCATTATTTTAAAAACAGTTTTATACTACTTATTCAGTCTCTGAAGTAAATAAAAGAAGAAAATAGAGGGATCTATGAACTTTTACATATCTAATATTTAATGCCAGTAGCGTATGTTACGATCGCGCCATTTGTCTAGCATAAGGATAGAAATGGAAACAGTTTCAACATTAAGAAGTCGATGAATAAAATTATGTAAATGAATTCAAAGTGATAAACGGCAATATCCGTTTACACTGGTAGTATTCAGAGATTTTTTCTTCTTTTCATGTTAATTTTCTTTTTCTTCTATTTTTCTCTAGCATTCCGCGAAGAAATCTTTCAGTAGCGCTAACCAAGATCTTCATCTACAGTGACACTCTTCTTTCCCAACAGCCACTGGAATATGTTTCTCTCTCTCTTCTGTAGCTGCTTGTCTAGTTTTTGCCTTTATGAATATTTGTGCGCGGGTAGTAAGCCAACTTGCTGACACAGCATGCTAATAAAACTACTGATATACGAAGGGGTGTTGATAAGTTCTCGGTCTGACCCAATTCCCCAAATCTGATCAAATAATCAGACATCAGAATTTGTTTTAGGAACTCTTCTTCGTTGAACCGAGAACTTTTTCAACACCCCCATACAATGTAAATCTTTTTGTGCGCGTGCGTCAGAAGATAAGGATGATTTCATTGATAGTTATTAAGACAGATCCTAATAGGTTAGTATAGAAAGTTATTGGGCCGAGTCATAAATAATTTCCGTTTTTGTTTAGAAACTTCATTCTTCAATGAAATATAGTACAATTCCGTTTTATTCAATTGTATACCGTCCTGGGTACGACGATAAACTACATCCGCGTCCTGGGTAAGACGATAAACTACGTCCAACAGCAAGGCCTCTGATCAGGAGATTTTGAGGAGCGTGGAACCACCTCTTAATTGATGGTGTTCCCAGGTTCACCCTGACTCGGGGTGGTAACACCTATTAGGGTCCCAGCTATAGGTAAATAGTTAACCCCCAAACTGAGGTCAAAACTCTATGAAAGTGTAAAAATAGGTTTTAATATCAGAAATATTTTGTAAAATAATTATTACCAGCAATAAATATGTTTGAAGAAAAATTATCGCCAGCAATACATTATTACCAGCAATACATTTAAAAAAATAAATAAATAAAATAAAACAAAACAAGCTGGGGGGGGGTGTCGGGAATCTCGACGTGAATCATAACCAAAGAGGCGGCCGGGAACAGGCCAGGAACAACACTTACTCACATTAACTAGATACACTGAAGCTTGTCTAACCTAACCAAGGGGAGGGCTCCGCAGGAAACCACCCCGATATGACGTAGGTTGATCTAAAAGAGAAAATCAAGGCTAGCCCCGTTCAAATGAACCAAGCTCGCTTCTTTCACTCACCTTTCGCTGAAGATTGTCGAATGCAAGCGTTTTCTATCAGTTCTAATCTTCATCTTGAGCTGATGCTCAAAGAATCGTAGATCCTGATGAGAAAGACGATTGCCTCGCAAGACTTACTCCGTTCTCGTCATACAAATCACCATTCGGGCCGTGGCCAGCAGCGTCAGAAACACCTTCCGTTTCACCCCAGAATACGGGAGCGACACATTGTCACACGCGTATGCGCGATCAATGAGCACAAGCTTTTCGGGAGCGAGACGAGCCGTCAACTCGCCGACATGGTTCCATAAGGGGCGGACTCGGGGACATTGGTAGAAGGCGTGCGAAACCGTTCCTTCCAAACCAAGGCCACACCGCTCACAGCCTGGCAAATCCGCCAAGCCCCATATGAAGACCTTGTCATTCAGAGGCAGCCGATTCCGAACCAATCGCCAGGTAAGCGAAAACTCAGGGTTACTAAGATAATCCGCCGCTGGCGCCCAAGACCAGTAAGATCGAAACACTTCCCCCGACAAGCCGAGCAGCTCACGTAGGGAATCCTTCGCGACCCCCTCCACTAAAAGACGATAGAAGACCTTCCTAGGCCGTGAAAGGTCACTGGACCGAGGAACGGCCAACAAGGCCAACTGACACTCGCGAAGGAAATCCAATTGATCTCGGGGTTTACGGAGGCGCTCAACCCGCGAGATGGGGGGATTGATGGTAAGGCGAGGGAACGCGTCCCTTACAATCCCCGTCATAATCGAATCTCTTCATGTCAACGCGCGGCGTAGGAAAGCCAACCTCGAGGCACATTTGTGGTCCTGCAAGTGTGGCATTCCCAGCCCCCCCCCCATGACACGGGCGTTGTGCAGACTCATCTGTCGACCCGATTCCCACGTCTCCTCCATAAAATGAAGAATAGCGAGCGCTCGAGCGGCTTCCTATGGTCGTCACAGAGAGAAAGTACAGACAATCGATAAAGGACAAGAGGGAAAACGTAAGTGGCACACGCCTGCCTCCGCCCTGCCCTTCACGGACAACCTCCGTCGACGCCAAGTCTGACCGACCGCGTCGACCTTTGTACGAATCTCCAAATGCAGACCAATATACAGTATTTACTACTGTATTTATGTGAATGGGGACATACCCATTATCGTCCGTAGGTGTGCTACAACAGTTATCATGATACATTGGTCATTAAAATTGGTTTTCCAAAACAGAAATTACTTATTATTCAACCTAATAGTCAACTTGCTTGCTACACGCTAGATAGATAGAGAGACAAATAGACATGATCAGTAGGTCTATTTCTGTATATTTTCTGTGTTACAGTAAAGTTTCCATTTTAGTTGTTTTAAAATGACTAGATTGAAACGAGAAAAAGTTTTAGCAAGATGCAAATTTAACGAGAAACAAATCTATTAAGCAATAAAGAGAGTGACTAATTGTGCCTTCTTGGACAAATGTTTTCCACTGAACTGAAGTGGAAAGATTATATTATATCAATTGCTAGGTCTGCTGCTAGGAATGTTGTGTCGTCCTAGACTATTTTTCTTGCAAGAATCTATCTTACATATTTATAAGTCTACCATTCATCCTTGCTTTGAATACTGCTGCTAAATATGGCTCGGTGCTCCTGCTATATATTTAGAGATTCTTAATAAAAGCGAAAGAAGAATCTGCAATGTTATTAGTCCTGACATTTCGGCTTCAGTCACTTTCCCACCGCCGTAATGTAGTTTTCTGTGCTTTTTTTATAAATATTTTCATGGTAATTGTTATGGGACCTTACCTATAATAACATAATGGACTATTCCATACGTAATAAATACTGCGCCTCAAGAGGAAGCAGGGAGTTCAGTGTGAAGTCGGACTACCGGCTGATCGGTTGAACTCTCTGCCTTCGGGCGGGGAGGAACCCGAACGAGGTTACGCCGAAGGGTGGAGTCTCTTTCGGGGAGGTAAACCGACCCTGAACCCGTTTATACGGGTTCAAAGGGCATATTTTTGGTCGAGCCCACGGGCTCGGAGATCCCACGTTAAACCGGCCTTGTGCCACATGATGCCCCCGTGGGGAGTGACTAAATACCGTTCAGTCCGAAGTCGGACGAACGGCTGATCGGTTGAACTCTCTGCCTTCGGGGCGGGGAGGAACCCGAAGGGCGGACTCTCTTTCGGGGAGGTAAACCGACCCTTAACCCGTTTATACGGGTTCAAAGGACATATTTGAAATGACTAAATGTAATGCATTCTATACTAATGGTACTTCTCGTTTGTGAAACTCTCTTCCCCTTTTTGCTTCGCAGTGAGTTGTCGTCACGCCGTTCACAAGTAAAATTGGTAGTCCACCTTTCGACAGTGTTTGACGTTCCACCTTCGTATTGATCAATACTATTGCAACCTGCTCATTTTACATTACAAATGGAACCACGAGGCCCAATCCTTCATGCGTAACAGTACATTTTATTCTACTGGTTGACCTCTTCGAATATTAGCCGTACATTTTCGTGCGGATGTAAGCGTTTCTTTTCTTTATTTCTCGGATGCTACATCAGCGTGGCATATGGTTTTTCCCACCCGTGCAGAGCATAGACACAGCTGGGCCAATCATATGTTTACTTTTCGTGGTCAGCTACTGACATCCTGCCAGGCGCAGATCTGCACTTGGCGATTAGGAGGATATCTCTCAGGTAAACCTTCCGATTCGCCTGTTTCTCTGACGTCACTTATGAAGGCAAAGTCTACTTCTGTGGTGAGTCACATAATACACTATGATCTTTTTCGAAATCCGGCAATATTTTTGGTGTGCGATGCATTGTGATAAGATCATGGAGTTATTTCTCTTGCTTTAAGATGAGTATTTATCAAAGAATATATTGTTATTAAATATTAAGTCTGTATAAAATAATGTCTATTTATGTCCGGTCTCTGTTTATATACCTGCATACACATAGATACGCGCGTGCATGTGTGTGTGTGTGTGTGTGTGTGTGTGTGTGTGTGTGTGTGCATGCACACAAGTGTACCCATGCATCATCCTTTCGGCGAATTGAGATTTACGTATATCGGTTTTTCAGCATATCTTCGTTACACGGAATGTGATTTGTTGTGTAGTTATTTCGTACGTACACACACACGCGCGCGCACACACACTCGCTGTATCAAGAACAGTATAGGGGAAAAATGTATGACAAAGTGGAAAAAAGTTTTCGTGTGACGCGTTTCCTCCGTTAGGACTTCATCGGACTAAATTTGTTACGTTGGTGTCAACATAACAATGTAACAAATCTGATGGAAGTCTTAAACGAAGAAACGTTTGACACTGAAAACTTTGTCATAATATATATATATATATATATATATATATATATATATATATATATATATATATATAAGCAACCAGATACACTACACGCACACGCGCATGCACGCATGCACGTATATCAGAACCAGACAAATACGCCACTAGATACGTATAAAACGGGAGACGTCCGTACGACCACATTCGCACATACGCAGACGCACTTATATAAAGACACAAGCGCGCACACATAACCACAAACATGCAGCCACACTGACACACAGAAACAGGCTCACATACCATATACATGTAATAGACACATACAGCTGGACATGTGAAAACACCCTCACACACACGCACAAAAATGCAATCATTAACATGCAGTTACACACACACAGACATACACACACATAAAAATCAAACACATAGACAATTGTATGTAAATAACACTCACAGTTACATGTGCAATCACACACACACTCTCTCTCTCTCTCAACCAGACGCGCAAACACATGCAGCCAGGCACACGCAGATAATAAAATGCACAAACACTTGAAAAACAAAAGCTGAAAAAACATACTTTTTTTTTCATTTTTTTCAGGTTTTGCTTTCAATACTTTAATTATTTAATTTGAGTTTAGCTAAAGGGTCTTTTTAAGGGATGTGTGGGATTTCAAAATTGACTGATGAATTGTGTTCATTTATCAGGTGAGATACATCCCTGAGATTCCGCGTCTTTAAAAAGGTTTACATTCCTGGCCTTGTAAATAAAGCTGTGTATGTATGTCAGTAATTACTGAGATAACATCGTTACTTCAGATTTTATAGATGCTTGACTGGCGAAAAGTGTATCGTTGCTAAGTTAAGCAAGCGAACACCCAAACTACATTCTTCATATGAGACAAAAGAACGAGATGAGCACAAACACACACACGTACTTACGCACATATTCACATACACACAGCGATACGTATATATATATATATATATATATATATATATATATATATATATATATATATATATATACGTGTCTGTGTGTGATAAAATCAATAACACCTATCAAAATACGTAAAATTATTAGAATTTAATGTATTTCAAGGCGAGCAGAAAGTGCTCAATGGAGAACGAGAGCGACAATGCGTTTGAATATTTTAATGTTGTCAGTAAAAATCTCAAATTTGAAATTTGTTTGGAGTCTATGTTTAGTTTTTCTTGTGTAGAGTATGAATATGATTTATGTTAATAATCCAATAGTTTGATTTGACTCTCAGACCCTGAGTAGTGTATCCGCGAAATTTTGAGGTCGGTCGAAAGATAAATTGATTGAACTTTTATTAATTAATTGACTATGTTAAACAGTTAATGGATTTTTCTAATTCAACGTTATTTCTTTTTAATTGTTATTGTAATAAAACAAAGCCGGATTAAAAAGTCCCTTAACTGCTTAAAAATGACTTTGTTGACGTCTCAGGTACGCAAATACAGTTATTAAGTCCAACGAGAGATGTACATAGGTTAATTAGGTCTTGTTTTACTGAGATGGCTTACCGTAGCTTAATAGTAAATCCCACTTTACTTGAAAATGGTCTCCCACATTAAAAAGAGAATTGAGTTTCAATTCCTCTTGAGTGGTACATTTTCTTACTAAGACTTTCAATCTCTAAGCCAGTAGATATTAATTTCATTGTTTAAAAAAGCAGAGATGTCTGTTCAAACATACCATTTATAGTAATACATACATATATATGCATACATGCATACATAAGTCCATAAGTAATGTCTGAAATCTAATCGCGACAGATTGAATGATGTTACGTTATCAGTACAATTTAACTAAATAAATTACGTTGTCCATCCTAAACATGAAGTGGTCCACGGAAAATATATATAATTCTGCATGAATTTAGGAAAAGCAAGAATGCTGCACAGGCATTGTACAGAAATTACAGGATAGCTTTTTTAAACGAAAAAAAATGACGATGATAATTTGAAAGTTAAAAAATGCATTCAGCTTTTGTGTAACCTCAAAAGAAATAGTGTTATCATGGTTGAAGAAGTAAATCATAAACAGAATTAAAGTCATTCAACGATCATCTGCCACAACTTGGAAAGGTGACTAATGTTGGGAATTTTTTTTTAATATAGGTTAACTGTAAAACAAGTGCTGACATCTACAATTATCTGCACACTCGGTATTTTGCGAACGCATTTCAGCATTTTTGAACGGACAGCTTTTTTTTTTGTATTTTTTTTTACTGTTGTTGAAAAGGGATATTTTATATGAATACGAGGCAATGCAGACAATGGTTTTGCAAAGACGAACGGTCTAAAGCGCAAATCAGAATTAAAATCCATTCAAGGAAGTTTTATAGATATTTAGTAGGATTGTGTTAGTGTGATCCATTCTGAGTCACTACGACTCAATGTTACGATTAAAACGGATTTCTGTTACAAACATTTTGATCACTAAAAAATGTGATGTTCTATCGTAATGTTGTTATATAGGAATAAAGTGTCGCTGCCGACGCTTGAGTTTGAACATTGATCCCCAGTGAGCAAAAACAGGCGATCCCATTATTGAATTAAGTAGTGAATGTAAGCAAAGTAAGCTAGTGAGTAATATGTTAAACAGTATCAACAACGACATGCGCGACAAGCCGTGTTCTAGGCGGCTTTGCACAGTTGACAACACACGAAATGGAGAGCGTTTGAAAAATTCATTTCTAATGGTGGTGACTATACAAAAAATAATATTTTGTAGCTAAAAACTTTCTCTCTTAAACAGAGAAAGTTTATGTCACCCTTGTATATGTTTTAGTTTTCGTTGAACTAAATAGGAGGCATTACTTTCGGAACATCCCCTGTGCTTACATGTTTATTGATTTAAATAAAACTATGCAGATATTGCTTTAGATATTTATTCGGCTTGGTTTTGTCCCCCATGTGTAGGTACTTGGGGCGAGGTAGGACCATAGTGTTCCATCAATATTCCAGATAAGAAAACTCTGGGAGTTAGTATTTGTGATCATTGATTTTATCTGGGCTCGAACCCATATCACTGGCGTCAGTGGGAAACAAGGCATTACCTTAGATATCAAGTAGGCCACTTAACTAAGCTTTTTCGTATGTTTACTGTATAAAGTACGCCCAGTTTAAACTTGCATTTTAAAATACATCACTTTATTTTCAAGGCAAATACAGGTGTAAAATGTAACTGACTATTAGGTATCTCATTAGTACCGCCTTCATTTTGGTGCTAGCCATCGACCAAAATGTCTTTTTTTCTCTTTCCACCTGTATGTATTTTATTGCTTGTAATCACACAGCAATGAAGTACCGTATTTGATGGCATGAGTCATATTCTTAAATAACCTCGTCAGATCTAGACGCTCATATGGCATTCAACTCGCCCAGAAATGTCTAAGCTATCATTTATATACAATCGTTTTCTCAGCTCAGTGATTAAAAATAGTTTCATGCAAATGAATCCTTTAGGCCCGAGGACTGGTGCTACAAAATAACCGACAAAGAGCTTTAGCAAATAACAGAAACCACATCACTTGAACACTTCCAATAATGACAAATTTAAAAATGGGTAGCACATGTAACTAGAAATGTAAATAATAATATAATCAAGATGTGGATTTTCCACAATACCTTAAACAAAAGGCTTGAAAGAAAACTTCTATCAATATTAGAAAGAATGATAACTGGAGTTTGAAGTTTAATGTCTTCAAAATTATAAATTTCAACAGACAGTAAGACTAACTGCTCGGTCAATGAACGCAAAATGTTACTTGTATGGAAACGGTTATTTTCACCGTTAAAATAACGTTACTATAACCATATTTAACCCCAACCACTCATTTGGATTTAGTATTACAATATTATGGCTTAAGGCTAATAATAGTCTATGGAAACTGGATAAATATTAGCCCACCAGATAAATCAAAATCATAGATGAGACACAGAGGATAATTTTTAACCATTTTTAAGCTTGTTTATTTACTGACTTGATTATCCATTATTTACAATTTTATAATGTCCCTAACTTTATTGTTATTATCACAACGTTTCGACCATTCTGCCTTCTGGCCTTCTTCAGGTATTTATCGATCTGAGTAACCTTCAGCAATCCGACAGCCGTTCGAGACTGCTCATTCGTCACTCATCACAGTTGCCATCAACTGCGAAGAACGGCGATTCTTGTTCTACCGGACATATCAAAGGATATCTAGATATGTCTAGTTTTTATTTAGTACTACACAGTTATTGTTCGTCTTGCTTCTAATGAGTTTGAGTCTATACTATCAGGGCCAGGGATTGCACTCGCAATAACTATGCCACTTAATTTACAAACCAACTCTAATCCACCAAGAAATTGATTATTTTCATTTTTTTTCCCTAAAATACTTTTAAAGCTCGGTTACCCTTTGACTTTCAGGGGGAAATAACTGATTTAATAACTACACGATTAACTCATCGGTTATGGATTCAATTTTAAATCAGGGTTGTTCTCTTTTTGTAAAGTGTAATCAGTCGTTGGAGAAAGAGTTGCGAGAATGGGCTACAAATAGTAAATTGCTTTACATTTGAAATCCCAGCTCGACTAAATTTTGAATTTACTTTCTTCTTATTAGTAGCCGAGGCAAAACCAACTAATGTCAAAAAGCAGCCCCGAAAGTTGCAAGTAGCGAAATTCAACATTTACTATCGTTGGTAAAGTGTCCCATCCTTGCAAACTGGATTGCATATGAACCTTACATTGCTAAGTTTCGGTTCTGAAACGTCTGAATTGTCCCATCTTAATATCGCGTAATCATCAACTTTCATTTAAGTAAACTTATGCCTAAATGTTTTTTATAAAAGTAAAATACTACCTCAGGCCTAGTTTTTGACGGAGCTAGGTGTATACTTCTAACCTATGCAACGAGTTGATGTTCGAGCCCAGGAAAAAAAACAACAAAAAAAACAGACAAATAAACAAAAAAACAAAAACAAAAATTTGAATCCGAATTATAACATTAAACAAGCTGGCCTTCCCGTACCTGAAAGTTATTGGCGTAAAACAGTCTTTATATCTAGCACCCTTGACCTTTATATATGTCTCAGATTAAGCTGAGCCAATTGAATATCAAGAGAAATTATCAATTTGGATTTCTTTACTAATGTATAAAGCAGTCATGGGCAAACTGTGGCTTTCTGAATGGCCCGTCTAATTTAACGAGGAAAATAACGTTTATTAAAATTTTGCTTGTCTCGTTCTCACTCACTCACACACACACTCTCTCTCTCTCTCTCACACACACACACACACACACACACACACACACACACACACACACACACACACACACACACACACACACACAAACTCTCTCTTTCTCTCACTTAAAATGGTTTTTGGAAGCTGGTGTCAAAGGCGAATAACTACTATATGCTCGACTAACGTTACCTTAATGCATTATGGGTACAACAGTCAGAAGAAGAATGATATTAGCCATCGTCAATTTGTGTAATTTTCAACCTGTTTCACGGTCAATTTGCAACAATCCAAACATTCAAAAGCCTTAAATTGGCATCTCTACGCAGGACACTACGTCAACAAGAGGAAACGATTGATTTAATGTTCAGTTTCTGATTTTCCCGCTTATAACGACTTGTGACAATTCAGCGACTGTAATCACACGTGCTAAGGCAGATGCTTGTGCGTATTGTCTTCCGTAGTGAAAGTGATTGAGGTACTTTCAACGAAAAATTACCATGAATTTTTTTTAGTAGCGTGGCCCGCCTGATGATGAGCAATGTCTAAACTACATCCGTCAGTAAGGCCTCCGATCGGTAGGTTTTGAGCATGAAACTACCTATTAAATGTTGTTGTTACCAGGTCCACTCTGACTCGAGGTGGTAGCTACTGTTAGAGTCCCAGCTATGGGCAAATATTTAATTCCTAAACCTGGTGTCAAAACACTATGAAAGTATAAAAATAGATTTTTATAGTAAAAATACCAGCAATATTTTTTTGGAAAAACAAACTATTACCAGCAATACATTTGTTGGCTTTCGACAAAAACTCTCTCTACAAAAATACGTCGATGAAACCTGATCTACAAACTGATTTCTTATAAAGAATATATATTCTATTCATACGAATCTACTGTAAAAATCTTGTTGGCATTAAATAACCTTTTGAGTTTGATAAGCCCTAAAGCGAAATCAATCAATCAAGTGTTAAACATTTTTTTATGTTAATCAAAGAAGATTATTAATAAACTATCTCGTTTTATTGATGACTGTCGCCTTTTAAGATCGATGTAAGATTCCCCATTCCGGAAAAAAAAAGGATTTTTAATCATTAAACTTAGCCAAAAAAATTATCTTGGGCCAAATTAAAACACATGTTTTCACTGTCGAGTTTCATTCATTAGCAGCTTATTTATATATTAGACGGCACTCAAGGATTATTGACGGCATCATAAAACTGAAGAAGACCGAAAGACTTACCAGCGAAAACATGAGATATTGTGATTAGAAACAAAACAATAACAACAAGGATAGTATGAGTGATTCATGGAAACTTTCAAGTTGAAATTATTCCGTTGGAACTGCGCAATCCGATTGCTTCTCGAGACTGTTCATTCGTCACCACCAATTCATCACAGTTGCCATCAACTGCGAAGGACAGCTATTTCATTGAGTGACATTGGTAATCAACTTACTAAGTGTTGTCTCCTTTTTACGCGACATAGGAACATTAAAAAAAAAGCAGACGAAATAAAAATTTCCGTCGGCCAACGTAAAATTGCGGGTGAGTAACTGCTGATAAAGCAGTAGTTCAAAAAACGCAATGAAATTTGATCATGTGTAAGTTTGGGAATTCTTTTTCGCGACACAGAGTTCAAGTGAAATTTGCAGTCGTTTGGCGAAAGTAATTGGAGACGTTTGTCTGATTGGGAACTAGGTTTGTTTTAACTCCAAGATTTATTCTGAATTATTTTATGCTGAATGAATTTTTTTCTTTATAATCAGTCGAGGATATGGTGACGTTTTTTAACAATTAAATCAGATGCCACTTCTAATTACAGTGAAAAAAATTCTAATTTGTAACCACTGAGCTAAGCACGCTAAGCTAAGCAAGTGTAGTAATCTTAACTAACATTACTAGTTAATTAATTTGTTTTCAACTTTTTAAAAACCTTTTAATTTGTATTTAAGTATTTGAAAAGAAAGATTAAACTAGAATATATTAAAATAAAATTTAGATGGAGTGAGACAAATTCATATATACAAGATCATATTCATGGAATATTTAGTAAAGAACACATTTGTCCGCAATAACTTTTGTGATAAGTACATGAAATATTCAACAAAAAGAGGTAAATGACCCCATAAAAATGTTTTTAAATAATTCAAACATTAGGAAATCTCGTCATTTAGGTTGAGTCATAAGTAATTTCTATTTTAGGGAACCAATTTTAATGGCGAATGTTTCATCCTAACTATTAATCATACGTGGCAGTTAAAAATAAATTTACGACAATGTTCAACGTAAAAGGCAGTGGATTGACAAAGATAAACCTGTACAACTGACCCCAACAGAAAAAAAAGGGTAATGTGTTTATGGTGGGATCGTTGGAGCATTATTTATTTAGAGTTTTTAAAACGCAACGAATTGCTAAATGCACGTTTATGCGTCCAGCAGCTGCAACGGACCCATAAAACTTTGATCGGTAAGTAACCTGTGCCTGTGAATAGAAAAATGTTTTTGTTATTCATGACAAAGCAAAGCAATACACAGCGAAATAACACAGGAAAAAAAATTATGGAACTCGGTTGGTCTGTTCTACTACTCCTGCCATATTCACCTGACCTGTCACCAACTGATTATTAGTTTTTTCGACATATGCAAATCGCTTTAATGAGGAAAAATTTCTTTAGTAAAACCAGTGTTCGTCGAAAACATTTTCACGTCAAAACATGCAAAATTTTACACAACAGTTACTGAAGAGTTGCAACAAATTAGTGAAAATATATAATTGAATAAAATGGAATTGTATTTTATTTTTTAAAGATTAAAACGGATAAACAAAATAGGGAAAGTTATTTATGACTCAACCTAATAGATTTTAGCAGCTCTGAAGTCGTTAAGGGTGGAAGGCTGCTATTCACTGACGGATTTCTGTCTGAATTTCTGAGATAAGGAGTTATTATTTACATTCAGACTATTGTTCTAATCTTTTTTGTTATTATTAGAACCTTTCAACTGTTGTGCCCTCCGGCCTTCTTCAGGTGGTTTTCGATTCGGGTGACTTTCGGGAAATTCCAAACTTAACCCTTTATTTAATCTACGGAGATAGGTTATTCTGGTTCCACTGTCTAGGGATATCTCGTTTAGTTCTTATTTTAGTACTGCTCAGTTATTAATCTAACTCAAAAACTAAAAAGAACATGAGATATCCCTAGATGTGGACGGCGGAACGAGAACATTCTATCTGCGTAGATTAAATAAAGTGTTCAGTTCGGTATTCATTAGGAAATATTTGATAATTAGAAGATTTCAGTTTTAATCGCCAACTGATTTGGTGATGCCCGTTAACGTGATTTTAGTTGTTAAGGGATATTTTTATGAACATAAAAACTCATACTTGATAAATATCTGATATCTTTACAGGATATAAATATTAACCCAATTCAATATTATATTTAAGCCAACTAATTTTAGTAATGAAAAATAATTTCGGAAATGTGTCAATATTAATTCCAAATATTTCTTTTTCATTAGATCTATCAGGGCTTGCTCAAATCGAAACTGATCCCATTTGTGTAAGACACTTCTTCACTAGAAGAAATACACCTGATAAAGAGCCTCATCTATCCGGTACTTGAATTATCATCTTGGACAATTCAATTTTGAACGAATCTTTGGCAGTGAGCACAAGCCAACGAGAAAGTTAACTGAATTTTGGTGAGTATTTGAATGGACTAGATATGGGTTTATCTAGCATTTAATCTCTGTTGATTAGATTAACACACGGTGTATTTGCTTAATAATCGGATTATAAGCACGTGATTGATGTTTTTAGTTTTCTCTTTCATCAGCATTTACCCTTCACCATTTCTGTGGTGGGTGACAATGACCAAAGATCTACATATAACATCTAAATATTAACGCTGAATGAAATAACAAACCCGCGATACTCATAACCTAACTAAACTCGGTGAGGATCAAATTCCCTTGAGTCTATAAGACTAACTTGCTAACCATTACCATGGGGCCATATAGTTTTCATTTTTTATTTCCTTCTGAGTCCCAGATACACTGCCATCTTTGTTTACATACACTAGTATTACTAGTAGCAATATTATTTAAATTTTTATATGAAGCTTTGTCAGACAAGGATTACGTCATATCACGCTTTCGGGGAAAATAAAAGGTAAAAGATCTATGGTTAGATTTGAGCTTCTGTAACCGATAGTCTCCATGGCCTAATCGGTAAGGACAGACAGTGTTCCTAAGGAAACAGGATGAGAATTCAAATCTCGTTGGAAGGTTTCCGATTTTCACAGGTGATTAATAATCGTAGAATGAGTCTGAAATGTGAAAAAATAACGGAATTATATATATATATATATATATATATATATATATATAGAGAGAGAGAGAGAGAGAGAGAGAGAGATGCTGAGTATACCATGGACCGAACATGTGAACAACGACAAAGTTTTAGAGAGAATGGAAATAAAAATTCAAATTGAAAATCATTCAACTGAAATCAGCGGCGGACTTATTCTTAATATCACTCATAACTGATACTTAATCTTATTTTCTTTATTCATTTCTCAGTTTTACCCATAATTCCTGTCAGTTTTATGTATATATATATATATATATATATATATATATATATAAACTGACAGGAATATATATATATATATATATATATATATATATATAAAACTGACAGGAATTATGGGTAAAACTGAGAAAGTGAATAAAGAAAATGAATAAATGATTTCAGTTGAACGATTTTCAATTTGAATTTTATTTCCATTCTTCTTAAAACTTTGTCGTTGTTCACATGTTCGGTCCATGGTATCCTCAGCATCTTTCTGTAGAACCACATTTCTGTTGCTTCAGGTTTCTTCCTCATCTCTGAAGAGATTGTTCATCATTCGCTGTCATACAGTAGGACAGATATCACGTAACAGTTCAGTACTCTTTTCATTGCTTATAACGAAATTTATCTTTAAGGACCCATTCCAAGCCTCGATTAGCTCCGCATCTAGTGTCGCTTCCGCCCGAGGCTTATCTGAAGTGAACTGTTTAATATATTGAAGAGTAAACAGTATTAAGTTAATCTCAAGGTTGGTCAACCGCTTACTTCCAACAACTATGTCCCATTATTTCGCTGTTGCTAAAAATCATACCTATCCGCCAAGGCCGCAGGTTATTTCCAATAATCAAATACTATGCACCTACCAACTTGTTCCAGTCTACAGTCCAAATATTTTAAATGAGTATAAATTCGACCATTCTCACTTAAATTATCTATATATAAAATTTTGTGAATTCCCTTAGTCCGTTCGTCCGTCACATACTCTAAAATACAGATCGAAACCAAATTTTAGGGAGAGGTGCAAACAGGTAAGTGGGGTACAAAGTACAGTTAGTTTTACTAGGTTGCGTAGTCGAGTACAATAAATGTTCATTAATTTTTATGGAAAAGTTTTATTATTTAACATACAAAATACTACTACTATTTTAAAGACAATTTAATAATTTAAATAACAAATACATAATAAAAATGCAATATTGCTTTTTGCATATCTTTTCCGTTTTTATATACATGAATCCACTTTGGCCTACGTTTGCGAGAACTATAAACAAATCATAAGGCCAAACGCTTCAAGAAGTTGGAATTTGGCTCCAGAAGGAAATTCTATGTTGCATGCTTAAGAGTAAGAAATCCTAAGAATTTATTCTTCGCTGTTCAAAAGCAAAAAAAAGAAATATACTTAAAAAATATTGTTTACCATGAAGTCCTATAAAATCTATCTATATAGAATTATGTGAATTCCATTAGTCCGTCCGTCCATCCCACCCTCTAAAATGGTCATACATTGATCAATCGAAACCAAATTTTGTGGGGATGTGCAAACAGGTAAGGGGGTACAAAGTACAGTTAGTCTTATTAGGGTACGTAGCTTAGTACAGTAAATTTTCAGTAATTTGGGGGGAAAAATTAAAAAAATTATTATTTAACATACGAGATACTCCCATTATTTACTATATACTTATTTAATAACAATGCAATATTGTTTTTTGCATATCATTTTTTAAGTTTTTATATTTCATCGATTGGTTTGCGGAATTAAACGCAACTTGGAGTTTGTTAATATCGACAAAATGTTAGCGACAACGTCAACAATACTAAATACTGTGATGATTTCAACACATTAATGTGTGTTAAAAAATTCTAGTATCTAGATAATTCGAGAGGGTGTTAACTCTGCATTCACATTCACATTTCCCGATTCGGATAATTAGCTTAGAATCTCTCAGCGAGAAAGAAATTATTGATCTCATTGGTGATGTTTCGATCCAATGAAAAGGGTTAGCAGGCTTGATCGCTTTTATTTCTATCTATCTTGCGCTCAGTGATGGAATTTCAGTTCCCTAATATCGCTCGTCGTTTGAAAGGTCACACACAATCGCTACAATACCAAAAATCGCTGTTCAACAAAACCGAATACGATCAACCGGACCAATATTGCAAGATCAATTTCCACACTAGAATATCTACCAACTACCCCACGTGATCAGATGTGGTACAAGGCCGAATTTAATGTGGGATATCCGAGTCCGTAGGCTCGGCCAAAAATTCCCTGTAGACCCCGTATAAAACGGGATCGAGTAGCTGTTTCCCGAGAAGAGACTCTGCCCTTCGACATGGCCTCGTCTGGGGATCCTCTCTGCCAGGAGGCGGAGAGTTTGACCAGCACAGCTGGAGACGAATCTCCGACTGAAGACCAACATATTTACTACTGTATTTATGTGAATTTCCACACTAAGGTGAACGCTTTATTAGCAAAGCGATGCACACGCCATTCAGCAGGACATAACTCTCCTTAACAATAAACTCATGCCCTCAAAGGGACTTAAGGTCATGTAGCAAGTGGGCCTTTTTACAAGTCTTTCAAGCTCTTACCATTTATACCAATCAAGGTGAATGTTATCTCTCTAAGTGCCGACAGTGGGCCCGGAATGTTTAGTAAATTAGCTAGCAATCTGTAATTCAACTAACGATATCGAGACGAATAATAGTTTAAAGCACAGTATAAAAATAGGAAAGCATACACGAGGATCTTTCTTGAACAATTAGTCCTCAGAATCTAGGGTATAGTTTCTCAATAGGTGTGCCTGGGCACACTAATGCTCCCTGAAAGGAAGCCAGGTGCACACCAAGTTAACAGAAGAGTCATTTATGAATTATTTTTGTATTTAAAATTTTTTTTTTAAAGCTAGAGACACCAAGCACATGGCTTCTATGTCAAGTCTTTGTTATTTGATATTTTAAGCTAAATGCTAAATTCCTTAATCTTTAAGAAGGAGTGTATAATCACTTCCTTTTTGCGTTCCGCAAGGGATTTCAATCAGTCATTATCGTCCCTACCCCCCCCCCCCAAATTTTCTTCATAAATGCCTTTAATTGAAAACTGTACCGCTAATCTTCTTTGAGAATGCTAAACCAAAAATGATAACCATTGAAGGTAATTTCCTTCTTTGCCAAATGACAACAAGCACAGGTTTCACACAAACGTACTTAAATATTGTTGTAACCTAGGGAAGGTTACTGAATAGAATAATCAAAGGTTGGTAATGAACGATAATACTTAGGACAAGAACAACACATATAAGATTCGTCTGCCTGGAGGCGGAGAGTTTGACCAGCACAGCTGTAGACGAATCTCCGACTGCAGATCAACATACAGTATCTACTACTGTATTTGTGTGAATGGCGAGATACTCATTATTGTCCGTAGGTATGCTACAACAAATATACAATGCGATGTCTTAAAAATAAATGCTTAATTCACGAGACATTCTGTTTTAAAATTTCATGACTAATTTAATCCTTATTAAAATGTAGAGTGCACCTCAGAATTATTCTACAGGTGCGACTTGAAATAAAAATCGTTTGAGAAACAGTGATCTAAAGTGAGCGAAATCTGCCAACCTGAAACTCATGAATGCTTCTGTAACTACTGATATATATTTCCCGTCGCTTGTTCTATTGACTGTGACGATGATATGCGCATGGGGACAAATCCTTGGAGGTCGCCAGTGTACTTACCAGTTAATTGCCGTGGTGTTTTAATGGCCACTACAATGTAGACTAGAAGATCTAATCGACAAACGTTCTTCTTGCTAAATAGTTTTCGCTTAATCTTCCTTACCAAAACTTTTCTTTATTCTCTTGAGAGCAGGGTATTCTTCAAGGAATCGGAGGCATAGTTTTGTGGCATTTCGTTCACAGCTTGATTTTACTAATGAGTCAGAATTGGCAATGTCAGGCTTTGGATGCGATATCGGTTGAAGTGGCAGTGGCTTGACTCAGCTTAATCCGTTTATTATTTTCTCTCACTTCCTCATTACTTTGAGTTTGTTCGACGCTCAAGAGGGTGGTGATTAATGACACACCTGCAAGCACTTGTTTGGCGGGAGGAGGTCTGTAGATCAGGGGAAGACTTGCCTGTAATTCTATATTTGCAGCTGATTTCTCAGTAGACCGTAACACTATTTTTCTTGATTCGATAGAGGGATAGATTGTTTTCTGGTGTTCGGGTTGACGTTAGTTTTTCTCTTTATCTTTCTGAATTACTTTCGTTCATACCAACAGAAGAGCGACAACTTGTACGATAAAGTATGCTGGTGCCTTTACCACTCGGATTTGCAGCTAAAGTTTTGGATATGTGTTTGCAAGGCGACCAAGCTGTTGGCAAAGCCAACAATGAAATAATGAGATGCCAACTATAACCGGCATCTGTTGTATACGTTACAGTAAATATCCAGGATGACGTTGAAATTTTGTTTATCGACGAGGAGCCAGATGGCGTTTTTTTTTTTTTTCACTACTTGCATTCAATCGACTGACATCGTCTCCTCGACCCAACCCGACCCGATCGGCTCTTGTAAAGAAGGCTACCAGGTGATCATATCTGAAAAAAAAAGTTGTACGCATTGATTTGTAGTTAATACAGTATTTAGCCTCCTCACAACGTATGAAAAATATCACTAAAAAAATGTGTAATAAAATTATAATAAGTTATTAATAAGTTATGGTAGGGATATTAAGGAGAAACAAATCAATCTGTAATAATCAAACAAAGTTTCTAACGAATTTTACCTTTCTTAATATACTCGCTTTTAAAACTGGACAACGTGACTGCAGAATCTAGGATAGGGGATAGGCATAGAAATGTTTGGCCAGTATTAAAACGTGTTTAGTGTTTGCATTCAAGCAATTCTTCCGTTTCCTCCCCTTATTCTTCGTTTCGTTACCCTCCGCTCGAGTTGTTGAGTAAGTGAGAGATTTTTTGAAAGCATTTCACCCCAAGCAAGGCGAGAGTGCCACTAGCACGCAAGGGGCTACAGAGCGTAGACAACAAGAGTAAAGAGGCGTGTTCGGGGAGAGGATAAAAAGAAGGACGGGGAACAAGATCAAGGTATCTGAAGATGTCGATTGACATTACACCTGAATATTTGAAGATTATAGTTATCAGGGAAGCAAGTAAGAGGAAGAGAATTCCACAGGCGGGAGGTGCGAGAGAAGAAGCTGTTGGAGTAGAAGAGATGGTTACATTTAACCGACAATGAAAGGGTGCGACCGAGATGCTAACCTAGTAGAGCGCTTAAATTCATGCAGTCTGGGAACTAGAGAAAGCAACTCGTCGGAACAATAGTAGAAAAGACAGAGAGAAGTCACGACACGTCTTTGAGAAAGCGACTGTAGACTAGATGCCCGATCAGGACCTATCACATATATGTTATAAAACATAAAACAAACAGTATCACATCGAACTTTTTCGAATGAGATTAAAATAATAGGTAGAACCTTCCTAGAGAATATATAAAGTGGAGAAGGTTGAATACATGGACCCCCCTCCCCCCAAAAAACCCGACTTTATGAGTAAATCCAGTATAGATTTCAGTACTGCATACGAACTCATGCGTTAGGAAAGCAAAAAACACCGAGAAATACCACACCTGAGCGTCATGAGAAAATAACTGTTATGGGGTCCTCCCCTTTTTCATATAAGTGGACTCGACCAGAGTGTTACTTGGACTGCTGCCGTTAAATACAGAGTCAATCAGAATATAGGGAGATTGACAGAGAGATAGAGAGTGAGCAGAGATTGTGATTGAGTTGGAGGTAGAGTAATAGTGTGAGGTAAATCAGTTACAAGCACGTAGACTCTAAGGAAGTCCTACTTCGAGACTGTATATATATATTATTATTACGACTAACCGCGTTCCTGGATTTACTAACAATATACCCAATGTATTATTGTGTAAATACATTTAATTTCTTATCCTTAATTCTTGCGTTTGTCATTCATTGGAGACCGAATTTCATCTCGGAATCCACAACAATAACTATATGTGGTGACATGTAATTGAATTTTTTACTTGTAGAGTACCTCTGTCTTCAGGAATATCAGACAACCTCACCGAGAACTAAGTATCAGAGAAAAAAAAATACTTGATGAATTATACACCCGAGGAAAGCTGAAGAACGCATCGACTGAGACGTAGTAATAAAATCAGCCACTCGTAGAATAGTGAAAATGACTCATTTTAGTTTAGTCTGGAACAAGATCCCATTAATTAGGTACCTATAAATGAAAGAACTTACTATCAATGGCCGGCGAGAATAACAAACTGGTCATCTCTCTCCAGTATGCGCCCATTATTCTACCAATGAATCACAACAATTGGGCACACAATGGAAACGGAATTGATTACACCAACAACGATCTTTGGGACAAGCCTCTTAAGTATCGTTCTAATCTTAGTCAGGTGCTCTGATATTTATTAAGCTAAGTTTATTCTTGCACAGAATCAATTTTTGAATAGTTGAATTAAGGTATCAATTCATTACACTACGGGTACATGTGTCGACAACCCCAATGTTTCCAGATTAGTCTACTTTTAAAAGCACAGCGCTACTGAATTTTGAATTTCCCTACATGCAACTTTTGTGGCCACCTTTCAATATAAACTGGCGTAATTTGGGCTACGAACAAGAAAAAGTCAGTTCTAAATTGCGTAGGGTTAGGCTTTCAGATGTAGTTCAATTTTCTAATTGTAGCCCAATTTGGCAACCCTGAGTGTGCGGATTGGCATTCAATTAAACACGGAATCTATCTATCTATCTATCTATCTATCTATCTATCTATCTATCTATCTATCTATCTATCTATCTCATGTTGTCTGTCTGTGTGTCTGTCGGGGCCGTTGTTACCTCGCGCAGGCCGCATTTCTCACCCGATCTCGATGCGGTTTTCAACACAAGTTTGCAAATGGCTGCCGTAAGGACATGACAGAGCCCGATTTTTGAGTTCGAATCAGGTTCCGAAAAATCGATAATCGAAAAAATTCTGCTTACAGAAGGAATGATCGCATTTCAACCAAATTTGACACCCCTCTTAGAGTCCATCCATTAGAAGTGTTGTCCAGAAGTTTCATGACCACGGACCCCTAAACAGCGCGGAAAATCGATAAAGCCCAAAAACCGATACGCATGTCGGTTTTTATCGAAAACCGAGCGGATTTATGAAGAGGCCATTGGGAGTCATCATGTGAAGTTTCAACTCTGAGCACCCCCCCCCAAACAGAGTGCAAATCGACAATCGGTCAACCCTTAAAAATGTTTTTTTTCCGGTTTTTTAAAGCTGATCGTATTGTGTTTGTTTTGTTTAATTCTTTTTTCGTAACAGATTTAATGTTTACTATAGAGCTTAGAAAAAGTTGGCAGTGTGATATAGGCAAGAAGTAAGGCATGTAACAACATCAGCACGGCAAAGGGCACTCCTCTAAAGGCAAGGAAGGGCAAAAATATTTTAAGTCAAGTGATAGCGATTGCTGTATTAGTCGTACTATTTTTGGATCAAGCACGGGCAACGCCGGGCCATGCTGCTAGTTTATTATATTTATAATAATGCGTGTTAATGCTTTCGCAATAAAATAGGTATTAACCAACTGATTTTGGTAAACGTTTTCAGGTTATATTTATTAATATACACTGACGCATGAAGACTCATGAAACCGGTGCCTAGTATCGTGTAGGACAGCTCGTAACCGGGCAAAGAGCAGCAACCCGATGTAACACCAATTTTACAAGTGGTCGGAAGACATCTGGAGAGATGTTGAACCATGTTGTCTCGTTCGTTGTTCACCTAACATTTATAAATGTATGCGAATAGACTTCTTCACCATGTACCATAAATCTTCAATTGGGCTCGTCGAGTGTACGTGGGGACCACAACATTTTTCGGAAGTCTCTAGAATACTAATTCTGGTCAACTTGAGCAACCGATGACAATGGTGCTGGATTAACTCATTGTTATTAGGATATATGAAATCTATGAATGTGTGCAAATGATCACAAAGCAATGCAACATAGTGGTCACTGGTTAGGCGTGTTTAGGCGGACCAGCGAACTCAACTCATGCCAGGGGAATACACCCCACACCATTATAGAACTACTACTAGACTTCACGAAATCAACGCATAGCCTACCTGGCGGGCATGAGCAAGTGGATGGCTGAACATAGTTTAGGAGATATAACAAAAAGAAAGAAAAAACTTTCTAAGAGCTCCAAAGGACAGGAGATTATAGAGAGCCATGATCGCACACGCCCCGAAGGGACATGGTACATATAAAAAGAAGACTAGACTTTACGGTGCCATATTGACAACTCGGGTCTATAGACTTATAGGATCTGCGCCATATTCAAATCTTTCAATTAGTCCAGTTTGAAACGACTGAAATTTTGACATCAAACCGCATCGTAAGTTGACAGTCCTCCCTGCTTCAATAATGCGATGTCATGAGCCCATTTGAGGCGTTATGTCCTGAGCATTGGGCTTCTGCTCCCATATCCAAAGAAAGGCTAAAGAAAGCTGAACTAACCAAAGCGATATGCCTCTGGTAAGAACGATACAACAGTGGTCTGAAAACTTCATAGGCTGGCTATGAAGGAGTGATGCTATAGCTGCGAAATCTTTCATGCATTAATGTCAACTCTTCTTATTAATAACTGCATTGTTTATTTTCAGGTAAACTGACATCTGATTGTTCAAAGAAGACTAGTAACTATTTGCATCAATTTTCTTGTCTGTGGGGGTTGGGAAATTCCACAGTAAAGTCACTCCATCACCAATTGTGACATATCATTCGTGTGGTGTGTTTATCATGTACCCGGGACTTCAATACCATAGTTTGAACAGATATGCCAATGAATATATTATCCTAGCCTGTCATGACTAACAATGTATTCTTTCTCAGCAAATCCTGGACACCCTGATACTATGTGGTCAAAAGTTTAATTATTATTATTATTATTTGTCCTTCCATTCGGACTAGTATATACCCTCATGCATTAAATAAAGGATTCAGTTCAGTACGACAAACACCTGAAGAAATCCGGAGTATTCAACGGCCAAAACGTTCTGAGTATAACAACCATGATGAATATACTCGTCCGAATTGTCAAGCATAAAATAGTAGAAAAATTAACAAAATCAATGGAAGTCATAGAATTTCAAGGGGCCCATATATACATGTAAAATGATAAAATAATAATTTATTTGGGGACGTGGGTTATTGTGTTAATCAAAAATATGTTTCTATGGTTAATATCCTTTTGAATTTATTTATAAGGTTTGAGCATTTGCTTAACGTCAAGATATGTTGACACCATCTATAATTACATTTACATTCTGTGCTATACAATGACGCGTCATAAGTAAAAATTATGGGTTTTCCAGCTGGCATGATAGCGGATGTTGGACTGATGGAACATTCCATTTTTGAATTTTGGGGTGCAATTAACATCCCTCGATCTACGATTTCACATGTGTACCCGGAAAGCATTAGCACCCACCCTGAACAGTTCTTAATGTTCATGACCAGAGGCTGGTGGCTACAAATCTCATCCGTATTCAAACTAACTAGTGGGAACTTGCGGAAATTCTAAGTCGCAATTAGTAGAAGGACGTAGTCTATGCGAAGGACGTAGTCAATGCGAAACCGTGGGGATGTCGCAAATATGCCGTATTTCAGTTCTGAGTATGTTACGATGACCGCAACATTGGAAAATTGATAAAATTAATTAATTCATTCTGATTTAGACTGATTTTCTATCTCGTTATATACATATCTAGACATCCGCTGCTTGGTTTTTGATTGGTCCACGATCGCTTATATCCTGGTTGGGAACAGATTTTGTTTCTGATTCACTTGCTGGACTATGATGTTCGTGTCCTTATCGGGATGGTTTCTAATTGGTTGGTCGGAGTATGACTTTATGGCTAAGCGATTCTGAATACACATCTGTTTTTACAGATGGTGAAATATTGTTCTCTTTGTTATTATTTGTTTATTTTAGTTATGTTCCCATCACTACAAATATATCCTTTAGCTTAAAGCTTTTTGATTGAGGCAATCTCTTGACCACGAAATTACAATAATTCTTTGCATTTATATTGCCACCACTATCAGTATATAGGGCCCTAACATATTGCTCCACTTTTCTCCTCTTGTCTTGTAAGTCATGTTGGTCGACTATTTCCACGAGGGATCTGATATCTAGCCCAACTACCATGTCGGATTTAAAGTAGCTCTACACTTATCACTAAAATTATTGTTGAAATGTCACTTTTCATATACTTCTTTAAGCTTAGACGTTTCTCTTTGTGCTGTTTACTCAATGGTGCGTTTATGTCTTTGGCCAATGTTCTTAACATTCTATATCTTTTCTCTCTGTTTACATTCGCAACACCTGCGTCTTCAGATATTTTCTTGCTGGCCAGTCTTCTTTTCTTGATTATTGCACTTTTAATTTTCTCAATTCTCCTTTTGTGGGATTCTTTTCTTGATTTTTCTTGTTCTTATCTTACCAGTGTTTACATTTTTTTTGTTCTTTGTCCTATTTGCAATTTCAAACTTTGTGTTTCCATTACACAATAACTTTGCGTTATCTTCTTTTCCTTTCACTTTTGAGCTTATTTCTTTCTTACAACCAACAGCAATCTTTATCGATCTGAAATTAAAAAAAATTATTAACTATACGATTATTATGTATATTAATTTGCAATATGAAGATCAACTCTTTTGAGTTGCATAATGAAATCTGACTCACTCAAATAAGTTATTGTAAATTTTTCTAATAAAAGAGTACAATTTGATATTCACATGGTTTATTTATCATATGAATATATCCAGGGCTGGCCCTAGGGTTGCTGGCACCCTGGACAAGCTGAACTTTGGAGCCCTTACAAGTATAATTTTTTTTTCACAAGGGGAACAATTGAAAATGTAGAATAATGGGTTTATTACAATATACAACTTAATACGCGCCAAAGAAAACATTCATTATCCTACCTAAAACATTTTTCTAGCGTTTAGATCTGAAAATCTTTTCATGACATTTTCTACACCTATCTTCTTTACCAGATCATTTTCTATTGACAAAATAGCCAAAGGATTTAATCTATCTTGAGTCATAAACGACCTCAAGCATATTTTTATAAGCTTCTCTCTCCGGTGGCTACAGTAATGGGTATAGTAACCATACTACATAAACACTGATCACATAATATAAAGGCTCATTTAGTAGCATCTAACCCGGGCTGAGTAGCCTCATCTTCTTGATGGGCCTTCAATTTAGACAATCGGTTCTTGAGATAAAGAAAATGAGTTAATACCTTTCGGGGACAGACCACGTCAGATGGAAACATATAGTTCTGTGTTTTCCTCATTTTCCTCTTGGATCGTAACTGTAGAAACAGTGCCGACTCTTAGGTTGCTGGAACCCCGGGAAAGCTGAACATTGGCGCTTTTACAAATATATATTTTTTAAATGTTCACAAAGGGAAAAAGGGAAAATGTAGAATAACGAGTTTATTACAATATACAGCTTAATACAAACTAAAGAAAACATTCATTATCCTACGTAAAACATTTTTTTAACCTTTATATCTGCAAATCTTTTCATGACATTTTCTACACCTATCTTCTTTACCAGATCATTTTCTATTGACAAAATAGCCAAAGGATTTAATCTGTCTTGAGTCAAGGACGATCGCAAGTATAATCCCAAACACATGACATTGACTGTATAAAAACAATCTGTGATAGTCTTTGAAATTTGATGCTTATCGCTGATAAAGACTCTTCCTACGATTAAAAATAGTACGATGAAGCGCATGTCTATCCATTAATTTAAGTTCAAATAAAAAAAAAACAGTTTTTTTCCGATAAAAAATAATACGAACTTGTGTCTGTCCTTATCTTCAAGATTGGAATATCACTTTAAGGCCAAGTTCATATCTCATCTTCCTTCTCCTCATCTACCACCACCTCCTCCTCCTACAATCACAATCATTGCATGCGTTAAGCCAGCTTCCACTTCTTGTTGTCAGTCCCATAGTGTCACGTGATGAGAGAATCCCATTCAGAAAAAAGAAGTCGTGTCTGCATTGCTTATCACCACTTATGTTTACGCCCTTTTCCTCCCATTCACTTATCTAGGTGAAGTGTCATTTGAGTTCAAGTTATCTATTTTCTTTCCTTTTCTTTTTTTTAAACTAAAATATTAATTACTTCTCATTAGTAAATTTTCCATTGTGCATCTTTGTAATTTAAGTTTAGCATTAGAACATGAAGTAATTCAAATATTTCCATGTAAGAAAAAAAAAAAAAAAAAATCCCATTATTTACAATTTTAAGTTATTTTTTCACTTCATTTTGTTACTTTAAAATCGTACCACGCAGAAAGAAGTAGTTCCCAATGAGATTTAAAAGCTGGTCTGAGTATTGTAGTTTCAAATCCTACAAAGTTAATTGGGCATCCAAATCTCTATATGCTGGGGTGACATCAGACCCCCACATATTTTTTGTTGAAACTAACAACTAAACAGAAGACTAAATTTGTCCCATTGACCTCAATCTGCGATGACAATGCCACTGAGTCGTGCTGTATCATTTGTGTAAAAGCATTACTGCCATTAATTTTCAAAATAAATCAGAAAACTCCATTCTCCGTTTATTTCCCCGAAACATTAGCTACTAAAACTTTTATATAAGTCACAAGCAAAAAAAAAAAAAAAAAAAAAATAGTTTATAGCGCTTATTCCAGAAAACAGAGAGAAACGAAAAGCAAAAGAAATTAAGCATTTAAAATAAAATAAAAAAAAAATATCCAGTGAGATAATATATCTTTTTTTTCAGTGAAGTTCACTCTATACAAGGTCCAAGGTAGAGTGTTACAGAGTAAGAAGCACAGTTTATGCGGATATGTGGGTAAGATAACTGTTAATCCTATTGAACAAGTTGATATTGTAGCGAGTAGGGAAACATCCTCCTGGGAGTCGGTTCCAATTGAGCTGGATGAAGCTGCTCGAGTTGAACTTATTTCCCACTAATGAGATACAAAGGGAAATGAGGGAGATTTCTTACAATGTGCGTAGCATGGCGGGAGTCTTAGGCATGAAGGTGAGAATTGGTGGAACTAAGGAATATAGCACTTCGCATGGAAGTAACAATAGAACAGTTTGCAGGGTGAAAAATAATTTATCACTCACAAGGACGCAAAGACGCTTTTGGTCTTAATCGAGACTGGAAAGTGAAGGCTGGAAGCTCCTGCCCAGATAGATCTGGCTCTTGTAAAGGTACGGGATAGGAGGAGGAATCAGGTACTTACTGGAGCGGGTCGGGGAACCGATCATTTTTTCCAGCATCTTTAGCGATAGATCTATGTACAAGCTCCACTTGAGGTCTGGGGTGAGTAAGGCCTAAAATATATCTTATTTTATAAGAGGATCAGATAAAAAAATATAGAATCAAGAATTTGTGAAACTACTTTTAACATCTGATTTATGCTTTCACCTTTTAACATCGGACAGTCTCCACACTTTTTATTTTGTAGCGTCCAAATTTGTGGGGACATTGTAATTCATACATAAGTATTCTTTTATATACGAATGAAGTTCGAGGAAGGAACATATGCTTCCTATATGGTTTAAATAAAAATAAAGAAAATTTCTTCCCTTCTTACCAATTCAAGATGTGTTAAGCGCGGAAACAGTATCCGGACTGTTAAAAATTATTATAGAAACAACGCCATTGGATATTTCGAATACAACGATGTGCAACCTTCTGGAAACAATAACGAATGGTATATTTGTACTATGTCGAACAATGATCGCCCGCGTGGATGACATCAAGCAATTATACTTTGGCAATGAGGATCAATTTGTCAATCAGTATTTGAATCGTTTATCCTTTGGTAGTTTCGTTCGAACTATCAACCCCAAAACACAGCGATATAATAGAAGATTTCCTTTTAGGTTTTCAATAATTAAATAAGTTTAACACTGGGGAAAAATAATTACTAGTATTTACAATCAATTTTTAATTATCAGTGTTATTAAAACATTTTTCTTTATATCTGTGTTAGATTAAAAACGTTGGCATTATTTAACCCACCGCTTTATCAGTGGTAGAGAAAAATGACGTGATGTCCAGCCACCGGTTGAACAGTGGTAGAGAAAAATGACAATGCTCAGCCACCGGTTGAACCGTGGGTAAACACTTGTAATTGTATCTACCGTGAAACATTACCTAACAATTATTTGCGAATTTTGACTCCGGAGCTCAGGCAGAAGGGTTAAAATCGTCCAGGAACGAGGGATCAAAGCGTTAATATTGAACTTCTAATATAAGGTATTGGCTTCGCTTATAGTGAGTGCCTACTGTTTGCCTCCCTTTCCCTCTTTTTCTCTATCTCTCTAGAGGAGAGAGAAGTCGATAGAGAAAGAGAGAGAGAGATTGATTGATTGATTCGTTTGTAGGTTATTTAAAGCGAGAAAATATTTTTAGAGTGTAAGATTTGTATGTGGTGGGGGGTGAGATAATAGTCATGTAGTGATACAAGTCTTACTAATTAACCCGCAGCTGGACGGGGGAGAAGTGGATTCATACCTTCCTCAAGGATATTTGCGCGTAAGTGAATATAACGATTCCAAGCCATTATCCATTGCACCGCCCACACATCCAAGCTTACAGTGCCTGGTATTTTCAAGCGGTCACCCAGATAGGTATTGACCAAACTCGATGTTGCTTAACTTCGCTGATCGTACAGGAACCTGAGTTTCAACCGCAAGCATAGATTGATAGATAGATAGATAGATAGATAGATAGAGAGAGAGAGAGAGAGAGAGAGAGAGAGAGAGAGGGGGGGTAAATAGTGCATATACTTTGTCTCCAAATCACAGATGTTTTCACTGCTATTTTCCCAGTTCTGATATTCGATCCTTCATATGCCTGCCTAAAAAGACTTATAATTGGGTAACAATTACCATGAAGATTGTTACGGACATTGGAGATATTCAAAGGTAATAATATGGCCGTGAAGGTAGTGTAATGTGTATTGGCGCGGATAGTGGAATCAACGAACCGAGTCCAAATTCCGGACTATTCTTCTTCTTTTATGTGCTGTGTTCCTTCAGGGCCTAGGTGATCATGACCCTCCACCTCTTCCTTTCCCTTGTAGCTCTTAATAAGTTTTGTCTTTTTTTCTTTCTCCATGAAAACATTCATTATCCGAACTAAAACATTTTTTTAACCTTTATATCTGAAAATCTTTCCATGAAAATTTCTACACCTATCTTCTTTACAAGATCATTTTCTATTGACAAAATAGCCAAAGGATTTAATCCCTGTTGTGTCATGGACCATCGCAAGTATCTCTTTATAAGCTTTAGTTTACTAAAGCTTCTTTATTTGGTGACCAAAGTAATGGGTATAGTAAGCATTATTCTTGATGCAATCCACAGATTTGGCATCACATCCTGTAACTTAGTGTTTATGAACCTAACGACTTTTATTGGAAGCTTTTACATCTTCAGGAAATAATTCTTTTGCAATATTCTGTACAGTCACTATATCACAACCATTAATATCACTATTTTCTTGGTACCTTAAATTATCCGCCAAACATTGACGTTCTACTTTTAATTTATTTTATCGGGTAGATCTTTTAGGTTATATAAAAAACTCCCATGTGTTATTGAAACTTTGTAACTGTTCAAATCTCTCTGATAAAGAATTAATAAGAATTACATTTAATATATTTTTTAATTTCATTTTATTTATTATTTTCACATTTTTTTTTCTTTTTGTTTGAAAGATCCCAAACACATAACATAGCGGCGTGAAGGCGCCCTCGGTCTTGATGGCTCCTCGGGCGACCGCCCGAGTTGCGAGTACCTTGAGCAGGCCCTGGATAAGTGTATACTGGCCATATGAACCACGGTCAAACGTGTGCGATATGATGACAGGTTTCGATAAAAGCAGAGCATAACCTTGCAAGTGAGACCCAGTTAGAAATACCTTCGGGTCTAGTAAACCTGTCCATTCGAGGGTATGTCGAGGTGACTCCCAAATCACCTTGTCTGTGTCATCTTTCAAAAATATAAACCCGGTAATAATTCAACCTCATTTCTCCTGTTCGTGAACAGAGATGTATAATACGTCTGATCTCGAGGTACACGCCTAACTGGTTACGGTCAAACTGACAAGCAAATCTGTGTTAAAGAAGAGTATAATTACTGTTAATAATTTTAATTCACCAAGATAAACCATGGGCACCTTCAATCATTTAAGATTAGAAGCCATGAGAGGTATGCCTGGCATTCAATATAATAATAATAATTATTATTATTTTCAAGCTGCGACTTTTTAATGCTAAGATAGGTTATCAAAGTTATTCAATGATTGTACTTTACAAGAATATTTATTACTTTTTTGTTCTCGATGAACTCGATGAAAAATGCGTCTCCTTTTCTTGTCTGTCCACATTTATATTCCTTGTACGTTTCTCAGTTGCTTAGGTTCATTTTCTTCTTACTGATTGGGCTTGCGGGTTCAAATCATTATTTCTTGTTTCTTGGTTGGCTCAACGCGGAAATTATTTGATTTTTGATAATACGAAAATGTTGCAAAGGTAGCAATAAATGAGCATATCCATTCGATAAGTGTTATGGGACCTTACCCATAATAACATAATGGACTATTCCATACGTAATAAATACTGCGCCTCAAGAGGAAGCAGAGAGTTCAGTCTAAAGTCGGGCGACCGGCTGACCGGGTGATCGGTTGAACTCTCTGCCTTCGGGCGGGGAGGAACCCGAACGAGACTACGCGGAAGGGCGGAGTCTCTTTCGGGGAGGTAAACCGACCCTGAGCCCGTTTATACGGGTTCAAAGGGCATATTTTTGGCCGAGCCCACGGGCTCGGAGATCCCACGGGCTCGGAGATCCCACGGGCTCGGAGATCCCACGGGCTCGGAGATCCCACGGGCTCGGAGATCCCACGTTAAACCGGCCTTGTGCCACATGATGCCCTCGTGGGGGGGGGGTGACTAAATACCGTTCAATCTGAAATCTGGAGTGAAGTCCGTCAGAAGTCTGTCAATCAGTCAAAGCGAGCGAGTCAGTCAGTCGAGTCAGAGGCAGTCCGAACAGAGTCGCGTTCAGGCAATTACTACTAAACCTGATTGTTCGTACTAACACTTTCTACTTCTCTGTATATATTCTTGTTTGTAATATATCTGTGTTATTCTATATCCGTGTTCGAGTTCTTTATTGGTTCTACCTTGAACTATCACCGTTGTACAAGGAACCGGACCATGACAATAAGCTAAAGTAGCAATTATAGAAGTTTGTTTACTTTTTATAAAGATTAAATGAAACAAAAAAAACCAAACAAACAAACAAAAAAAAAACCATATTAAACGGTGCCAAAAACGCGTTCAACTTAATAACAATAAAAATGATGGCGATGATACTGATTGTTTTTATCAGTTGACTTCGCTTTGAACGCTTTATAATAAAAACGCCTCTTTATGTCGAGTTTTTCTGATCCCCACCCCGTAAGAAAAAAAAAAAGAAAAAAAAGAACGGTTTCAGCATCTGTTCAATTGATACTTAAAGTATAAATGTCGTCAAAACACAAGAAAAGAAAAAAGCAGCAGATTAAAGATTCTAGTAAGATTCTTTGGTAAGATCTGGAAGAACAACATCTTTACGAAGCACACTTAAACAGCCGTTCGGACATGAGCTATACACCGATGACAGGATATTAATCTTATGCTATCTATACATATAGTTTAAATATAATTTATCTTTCCATTCGGAGCTAACGTACATATCACATTGAAACACCGGTTCCCGCACGATCACCGAAGTTAGGCAACGTCGAGCCCGATCAGTATCTAGATGGGTGACCGGTTGGTAATACTAAGATGCAAGGAGTTACCGGCTGTGAAAGGATTAGAAAGCAGAAACATTACTAACGAGCGAGAACAAAAGAAGAGTAAACAGAAGGACAGTAGATAGCGATTGACATTGCATTTACATTTTTCAAGATTAAAGTGAATGTTTCTTTAGTGGTATATCAACCTCTATGGGTTATTTAATGCCGAAATTTAAATACTTTGAACATAGTTGTATGCCTTCAACTATATATAAGATGTATTGTTGGTAATTTTGCTATAAAATGCATTGTTGGTCATTCTACTATAAAAGGTATTGCTGGTAATTTTACTATAAATATATTGGTAATTTTTTTTTATATAAAAATATATATTTATACTTTCATAGTGTTTTTGTTTGGAGGTTCACTATTTTCCCATAGCCGTGATCCTAACAGGTGCTACCACCCCGAGTCAGGGTGGATCTGGGAACAACAGTAATTAAGAAATGGTTCCACGCTCCTCAAAACCTCCAATCTCCCAATCAGAGACTTTGCTGCTGGATGTAGTTTATACAAACTTTATAACCATTTTCTTATAAAATGATGATCTGAATACTATATTATCTTTTCTATCACTAGTGTTCGAGTGTGGATCAATAATTCTGTAGCCTAGCACGTACTTATTAGCTTTAATTTAAGCAGAAACTTTTTACTGTCTTACGTTCGATCTACCTGATCATTATTAACCACTGAATTAAGTACATTGACAAGAAGGGAGATTATATTTGAAAAAATATTTGCTGTGTTAAATAAATGCTTTTTCCAACATGATCTATTGATGTAACTACGTCTTCGACATTGGAAGAGACAGCCAAAGCATAACACATGGCCACAGAAAAAATAATGAAGAAACAAGTATAACAATACATTCGTAGTGTACTTTTAAAACAAGCCCAGTTTCAATTGTCAACCTTGATCCTTGAATGTATGCGATAATCGCAACGTTTCAGAAAAGACTGAAATAGTTTGTCAATTTGTAAGTTAGCCTTGAACTGAAAGGCATTTATTCTGGCTTATGCACTCACAATCGATTATGTGTCTGACCTTAATACTATATTTCTGTTTACAAATTAGAGATGCAAGTAGGAACACCTGAAATTAATTACGAGCATTAACAGAAATAATAAAGTAATGTAAATTGATGTATCAAAAGTAATGTGATAGGTGCCTAGAATCTTTTAGTGCTCCCGGCGAAGTGTAGCAATTCGATGAGGCATCGATTCCGCACGTTGTCCGAAGATCTATAGAGAGATTTGTTAAGACGTCTCGATTGCTGCCCTCAGATCTCCGATATTTTTAGGTTCAGGATCTTGCATGCAAACTGACCTCTTCACCACGATCGGGCTCACGTGGTGATGGTTTCACCATTCGTTGCAGGTTTCTAGAATACTCCGCAATTCTGGGCGTACCAATTCTGGGCAGGTTGGGCTCGATGACGTAGCGCGTTATCTTGCTGGAATATATAAATAATTTTTAGGGAGTACAGAGTCCATATAATTGGAGCAAAAGGTCATGAAGCATTGCAACACAACGGTCACCGGCCAATGACATGTTTAGGCGGTCCAACTCATGCCATGTGAACATACTCCACACCATTTTAGAATTGTCACCAGACTGCACGGTGATTTTTTGACAACTGAAGTTTGGATCACACACCACATCCTACAATCGATCCGAAACAATTAGTGCCCGACTCATCGGACTACGCCACACATCGCCAGACCTCCAGGGTTCAATTAAGCAATCTCACGAACGCAAGTGAAGTACTGTTTCCGGTATCAACAATAACATCCTGGTGGCCCTTCTGTTCCCATATCCCAAGGAAGCTAAAGAACTCTGAGCTGACCAGTTACACATGGGCCTGGTAACAAATGCATTGAATGTGAATATGATTTGAACAAGTGTGGCTTGGCTGTTATCATCACCGCCTCAGGTTACAAGCATTAAGGATCCGTGTTCAGCCACTACCTGGTCCATTAGTGGGTGATTATGCCTTTCACCAGGTATTCCTGGTACACACATGAGACTGTAAATCGATGGATGACAAATGTCTCTACAATTTCAGAAATGGAAAGTTTCATCCATTTGGCATGCACTGTCGAACTCTGATCATTTACATCAGTTTGTCAAGAGCAAACTAACCGGTGTTCACACTGACTTAGTAAATATAAGAGAACAAGTGGTATCTAAGAGTGGACACTGAGGTCAACACTAGCATTAAACTCAGTGTTGACCGCTTTGCTTACTTTTATATTTATACATGCTCTATTCCTGATATTGATCACTTTTACCCATAAATATAACATAAGTTAAAACTACATACTTATATATATATATATATATATATATATAATAATTATAAAGTAATTCATCGAGTCTAGAATAAACCTCAACAGAATGCAGAAAGCACTGGACGGCCGTTTCGTCCTATATTTGGGACTCATCAACAGTGCGCATCCACTACCGAGAATTGAAACCCGAACAGTTACGATAGGAGGCAAACGCCATACCAACTGTACCAACGGTTCCCGGTGACGATGTGGTAACGAATTAGACTCGATATTGTGCCGCTCTGTCACAAATTCCGTGGTGGAACTCATCTGAGTTTCTCTTTTACCCATAGGACTGCGCCTTCCCGAGCTACGACTACTATCCCCAAGCCGCTCACCGAGACTGGGTGTTGATTTCCATGTTCAGTTTTATATTTTACGAATATATATATATATATATATATATATATATATATATATATATATATATATATATATATATATATATATATATATATATATATATATATATATATATATATATATATATATATATATATATATATATTATATATATATATATATATATATATATATATATATATATATATATATATATATATATATATATATATATATATATATTTATACATACTACCCATATTTGAGTAGACACTCCGTTTTCTTAAAAATATTTTGTTTCAAAAAAAAAAAAAAAACACAAAAACGGACCGTCAACTCAAATATTGCCATCCACTAAAATTAACGTTTAAAGATATATATATATATATATATATATATATATATATATATATATACATTTTTAAAGATATATATATATATTGTTTTTTTTTTTTTTTTTCTTTTAAGTATTTTACTTCGTTTACTATTTTTTTCGAATGCTCAGGCCAGTAGATGAAACAAAATATTTTTAAGAAAACGGAGTGTCTACTCAAATATGGGTAGTATGTATATATATATATATATATATATATATATATATATATGAGAGAGAGAGAGAGAGAGAGAGAGAGAGAGAGAGAGAAGAGGGATTGCCGTGGATTCCGACGTATGAGGTCCTAAAAGTTCAATTTTAGAATTGAACCGTCAGACTACACACACATGGGTGTGACTTTCACTCAATCTCAGGTCAAACGACAAAGCTAGTTTACTTCACTGTTTATTTGTTTGAGTTACTTTAGATCCTTGTAAGCTTTTAGATTGAGATCTGTCTGAAGTTATCATGGAAGTCCTGTCATATATTTGCTTGATAAGATCAGCCATTAATAATGCCGTCGTGAAACCAGCTGAAGCACCTACTTTGCTGTTGTTTTTGAATTAATGATTTTTAAAAAAAAAAAAAAGAAAAGTTACAATTTTAAGCTGATGGTTAATTCATCAAATAATAATCTACTAGTGACTATGTAAGGAAATCTTATCGATCGAAGAAGAGGATTTATCGATCAATAAATACACAGCGTCCATACAAAACCTTATATACAGTCAGTTAAATACATGTCGAAAGCAGTAATTATTAAAACGACAATAAAATAAAAATAGACACAATGCTCCAATATGATATCAAGCATTGGCGGGTCTAAAAGGAGCCGAATGGTGGGTGGCAAGTTTTTGGAGGTGTCATTTAGGCGAATTAGTATAATAAATTAGCGTTCAAAATTAGTTGTGCCATTTTTTCATTTTCATTCCATTTTTACAGATATTCATTTTATGGTTAAGTAAAAGTGCTTGGAAAATTTGATGCTCACAGGACAGATTGAAGGTAAGAGGACCAGAGGAAAGCAACACACAATTTACCTGGTGAGCTTGAGTGTATGGATGGCAGGAGAGGATTTGGGAGAGATAACAAAAAGACAAAAAATATTAAGAGCTAGAAAAGACAGATTGCCAACAACCTGAAGATACACGGCACATAGAAGAAGAATACACATTGGCATTTACTTTGAGGGTTACACTAGGAGTGAGCTAATGTTATCGAATGTTTTTTCGTACTACTTATGCAAAAGTAGGTATACAGTATTATACCAGTGTTATAATAGTGGCTCTAAGATTCATTTAATACTTCATTAAAATCATTTTCAGCATTTTTATTTTCATAATTTTTATTATAATACATTCATTAAAATGCTTACTTTTTAATAAATAATAATAAAAATATTTTGTAGGTGAATATGAATTTGTGAATAACGAAGCTAAACAGTTTGAACATTTCAGTGGCTGATATGTTTATTATTGATGCGTTATGCATACGTTTTGTGTATACGTTTTCATTACTGTATACCTCTATATCAGGCAGCTATGTGCCATGCGTGATAGACACTTAGGCGATCATGTATCTTTCGATAAATGACTGACGAGGCAGATTTATTTCCCGCAGTAGGTTACTATTTCTTTCTGCGTTAGACCAGTTGCCATCCAAGGCTATAGAACCTGGTCTGCCCTGCTATTTACCCATAGCTGGGTTGGGGGTGAGAAGGAGAGGATTCATATCTTTCCCAAGGGTTTTAGCACATAAGTGAATGTAATGGATTCGACTGAAATTCAAACTCGGTTCTCCGATTCCTCAATATAGTTAAGTTAGTTTTTATCCTAAAATCATCGTTGTCCGCTTTTGGAATATTGTTTAGAGGGACGTTAAATTCCACGACCGCCTCAGGCGGCACAAATTCTAGGCACGTTGCTGGTTTTAAGACTAGCACCGATTCCTTGAATTTTCTGTTCGATATAAGTCTACAGCGAACTGGGAGTAATTCCTCCCACGAGTATTTACTCTCTTGTTTTAGTATACTTCTAACAATTTATTCGAACTCTTGTTCTTATCTCTGCTAGTTATTGATGTTAGTATAGACAACATTTCGGCCAAGTATCCTCTGGCTATCTTCAGGTGTTCATTATTTTTATTTTTTTTTTAGCAGAGTGGATATAGGCGATGGTTAATCAGCCATTGTTGTCTTCTAGTTATCGTGAGTTCAATCCCTCGACCAAGTACTGAAATCTACATACTTTCGTTCAACAGGAATGCACATCACAGGGACGAGATTAACACAAAATCAGCACATATCCCATATTAACAAGAGACAACGAAGATCTGATGATGACCAGAAGGTACTTGACTGAAACGTTGTATCTTTAATTATATCTGTAGAGATGAGAACAATAAATTGAATAAATTAAACGTATATTGATTTTAGCGGGAAAGCAACAGTAGTGTTTGTAACAAGGTTTTATTCTCATTTCGACAATATTAGTTTTACAAGTATGCCATAAGAAAATCATATATATGTATTTGTTTGTTACGTAAATTCATTCGTTTTTTATAATTTAATAATTATTATTTATTAATAGTTCTGATCAATCCTTCAACAGTATATCCCACTTCATTGTTTACGACATCCTGACAACGATTGACTAACTGTTCAATGCCTCGACGATAGAATCACTACGTTTTGACTCGAAAAATTCATCATGCCACCTTTTAACCTCCACATCGTTGTTGAACGAAACACCCTTCAAATTGTTACAAAGCGATCGCAAAAGGTGGCAAAATCAAGAGAATATGGTAGGTGTAGCAGAACTTCCTAACCGAGCTCTTTCTTTGTATTCACGAGTAACTTGATGTCGAGAGAGTAAACTGGCGGCAGTGGGGGAGTACTGGAACTTGTTTCTCTCAGTCAATGCGTGTGGCACCCATGCACCGTGTTTCTGAACCTTACCCATTGAGTGAAGATGTTGAGTGACAGTAACACGAGAGCCAATTCCCTTGCGGTCTGGTAGGGTTCTTCTTTAATTAACGAGTGAAATTGTTTCTCATCAAACTGAACAGGTTGGCCAGAATGCGATGAATGTGAATTCGAAATTTCCCTCCTTGAAATAGAAAAGCCATGTCTGTGCCATTTTGTCAGTAATGAATTCATTTCCATGCACAGCACAAATGCCTCGATCAGATTTGGCAGCTTTGTGACCTTGCATAAAAGCAGAGAGAATATGTCAAACATGCTGATTCTTGTCTACTTGGAATTCCATTTCAAAGGGGTGTCTAATCTGAAATAAAATTGTAGTAACGTCACACAAGAGTTTCACAAGATGACCAGAGTTACTTAGAAGTAAAAAATGCTACGAAAGAGATCATTCGCAGAACATTAGAAAAAACGAACGAATATATGTATGTAACAGTCTAATATATATATATATATATATATATATATATATATATATAGATAGATAGATAGATAGATAGATAGATAGATAGATAGTTTATGAAAAACTAGGTAATCCGTAAGGGTAAACCTAAGGAGGATAAAATCCAGTGAGCTCAATGTAAATCCAGAGCAAATAATTTAAATAAAAACAGACCACTTTAAGGTTCCATGTAATAAATTATTTCACCACAGCCCTTTTAAAAGGACTGCGGATCATCAGACTTTACTTCCAAACAAAAAATGAAAAGAAAATTTACACATTTTTGACGGGCCGTATTAAACATATGTAAAGTGAGGAAGTGAGGGGGGGAGAGAAAAGACATGAGTGAGTTAGCAGACATTGACACATTTAAACGGTTAACTTAATGGAAGTTATATATTGATATCGAAGGGGTAGAGAAGAAAAAACCCATAGAGAGAAAAAGAGATAAGGAAGTTATGAGAGAAAGTGTCACTAATTTTCTTTGTAAAAATAGGCTAGAAACAGACGCTGTAATTATGTTTTACTTTGAAAGTGTTATTTTGGGGGTTCATAAAGATTATGATGTTTGATATAATTCTGAATGTCACTAAACTGTCTACAAATGATTTAATTTGATGTTTGTTAGTGATTTAAATTTTATTAAAATTTTGGGGATTTTCTATGAAATAGTCGATTAGAAAAATATTCATAAAAAGTACAGTGAAAGAATAATATTTTATTTTAAAATATAAGTTTACTTCTAGTAATCTTTTTTTTTTAAATCTCTTTAATATATATATATATGTGTGTGCGTGTGTCCAACAAGAATAATCAATAGTTTGTGTAGTGATTGCAAAAGAAGTTATAAAAAAAGACGTATTCAACGACACTGAAGTGAATCCTCGTCAGTCTGCGTTATTTACAGCGGCTTCACTTAACTTTTAATGGTGGAGATTTATGTCAACGTGTTGAAGAATTCTAACGACACACGTGCTAGTTGTTTGCAAAGAGTCCTTTCATCTAATTTTTTTTCCCCTTGGTTTGGGGATTTCTGGTTGCTGCCACTGGCTTTTGGTTTCCTATTTATGTCATCCGCGTGGACCAAGGTGAAAATAGTCTCGCCGCGAAATTGTCTGCGAGGCTGGAAAATCTGTCTTTCTTAAAAAAATAAATAAATGTTCACGCTCGTACAGTATTTTATCATTGTCATCTTCATCAGTCCCATGACCGACTGTGATCGTAGGGTCCCTGCGTATGCTTTATCCCTATGCCTCGCTTGAGCGCCAATGAAGGGATCTTCCAGTCCATTCAGTGATGTTGTCAGCTTATTTTTACCCCTGTCTGCCTTTTAAAGTAGAAGTCATGTATGATGCCAGTGAAAGGATTATTGGTTCTTGTGACGTGGCCTTACCACTTCAACTTGACGATGAATTCAAAGTCGATCGTTTTTCCTACTCCTTGTGTGTGTCTCGCATTGCGTCATTTATGATATAAATAAGATATGCCTAGCACAGTTCTGTAGCATTTCTTTTTTAAAGTTTGAACTATTTGCTGTAATTGTGCTGTTAACGTCCAAGATTCACAGGCACACAGGAAGATTGAGAAGGCCAATGTAGGAAACAGTCTTATCTTTGATATGAGGCAAATGTTCTTGTCTTTCCAAAATGGTTCCTAGTTTTATAACAGTTGCCATTGTTCACACTATTCTTGCCATTATGTCCATTCTGGAGCCCTCTTCGCTGATAATCGAGCTAAGATATTTAATTTGGCCAACTGCTTTAAGTTCTTGACCATCGACTTGAAAGCCTCCCATCATTGTTCATAATAAAGCTTAGTATAGTAATTAGTTGTAACTTTATTTAGGATTAACCTAACGTTCAACAAGGTGTCTAAATTTGGATTTACTTCACTGAGTAGAACATGTTACGTACTCTTTATTAAAATATTTTTAAAACTAAACTAGTCCTGTCACAAGTTCTTCCATGTGAACAACTACTTTCTTAAGAAGTCACTTGGCTGACTGAAATACTTACCTCAAATTATCGCATCGATGTTGAAAATCACAGTTTAGTAAACGCCATAATCAGGGCAATTGCTTAAGCTCTTGAAACTGGCTGTCGAGAAAGATTATGAGAAACTTATTTGTCCTAGTGCGACTGACAAGTTATTTCGCTAATTCGGCGGGTCCTGGTGCTGCAATGAATAGAGTTTATTAACATTTACTTTGATTACAAACTTCTAGTTGTCTGGATTTTCATAAGAAGCTGCTAATTTTCATTGTAGAAAAACAAAACAAAACAAAAAAACAAAAAAACCTACCAGCTTGGGGTCCAAAACGAGTTGTACTGCCTGTCGGTAAGCGTCCATCCTTGCGCGCATGCGTACCTCCGATAGTCAGATAAAAGCTTTTCGGCAATCAAAATTCTGACAACAATGTTCCTTTACAGATATTATTGGAGACTGAAAAGGGTGAAACTAGGAAAGGAAATAAATATAAGATCAAATCTAGTTTAACAAAATAAGTAAAAGAGAAAGCTAGCAGTAGAGAAAAGAAAGAAGAGAGATCAAAGGTTTAAATGGGAAATAGAGGCACTAGAGCCTGACGGGAATTGTGTTTAAAAGTGACAGCTATTACGTTAATGATAGGGTGGAGTAATGGATAGCGGCTCGGATTGAAGAATCGGAGAGCCGAGTTCGAATTTCAGTCGAATCCATTACATTCACTTACGTGCTAAAGGTATGAATCCTCTTCTTCTCCCCCTTGGGTAAATAGCAGGACAGACCGGGTCCTATAGCCTTTTGGAAGGCATTTTCGCTATCCCAATGCGCCTTCTGATTTCAGTGTCCCACTTTTCGTCCTATGTTAAAACACTTCTCGGATAGTTATATTTTTTGTACTGAAAATTAGGAACAAACTCGGACCAAGGATAGATCCCTGGAGGACACCTGCATGAGTACAAAAGGATCTAGAGGAGTGGCCATTCAGGATAATTTTCATTTCACGATTTGATAAGAAAGACTGAATCAGTTCAAAATTCGTTCGGAGATACCATAACTTTTCAACTTGTGAAGAAGACTCAGTATGTAATTAAGTGAGCGTGTCCCTGAGTGGTTAGAATCCGATTTGTCAGGGAGCTTGTCCCAGTGTGCCTGAAAACCATACAAACGCTGACTTAAGCATTGTGAGTGATATTAGGTTGACAAAACTGTTCGAATGCCGTCGATGGTTGTGATAGCACGAAGTCACAAGTCATTGTGACCGAGTATTTGAACCTATTGGCTAGATTATGCGCTCTTTCCTAGAAACTGTAACTAAGGTCTGCTCAGCATGGTTGCAGTATAAATCACAGTTGAGGCCTTGGGTGTTGAAGAAACACTAATTCCTGTTGAAGACACTTAGTCGCCCTAGTAAACAGGCACACTTGGGTATGTGTAATCATTAGAGTGAGTGAAAGATTGGGGGTATTTGTTTAATAAACCATGCCTGGAAACTGGATTGTCCTACCCCACATGCATACGCACGCGCACGCATATACTTCACTAATGTTTAAATGCATAACCCAATGCCTAATAGTGCGCACATCCACTGTTTGGTCTACGTAAATGTTGAGAAATCGTCGATGAGTGTTAATAGCTCCAGTCATTTCTGTGTGAAAGAATTTAATGACACACCTCTACTTGGTGCGCACTTTGATGTCAGACGCCATTTTGCCAGATTTCTACTCAGCTGTTAACGTTAAAAGGGGAAAATGGTTTATTGACAGGAAGGTTCAACATATACTGCCATATCAGCAAGCATTACAAAATAGAAGGCATTACTTTCGGAGCGACTATTATATAATATCGATTTGTTTACATCTATGTGCGTGTTCATGTCCATATAACCAGCTACCCCAGTGTACTCATTATCTATCTATCTATCTATCTATCTCAGTCTGTTCATAATTATTTATCTATCTCAATTTGTTCATATCTATCTATCTATCTATCTATCTATCTATCTATCTATCTATCTCAGTCTGTTCATAACTATTTATCTATCTATCTCAATTTGTTCATATCTATCTATCTATCTATCTATCTATCTATCTATCTATCTATCTATCTATCTCAGTCTGTTCATAACTATTTATCTATCTATCTATCTCAATTTGTTCATATCTATCTATCTATCTATCTATCTATCTATCTATCTATCTATCTATCTATCTATCTATCTCAGTCTGTTCATAACTATTTATCTATCTATCTCAATTTGTTCATATCTATCTATCTATCTATCTATCTATCTATCTATCTATCTATCTATCTATCTATCTCAGTCTGTTCATAACTATTTATCTATCTATCTCAATTTGTTCATATCTATCTATCTATCTATCTATCTATCTATCTATCTATCTATCTATCTATCTATCTATCTATCTCAGTCTGTTCATAACTATTTATCTATCTATCTCAATTTGTTCATATCTATCTATCTATCTATCTATCTATCTATCTATCTATCTATCTATCTATCTATCTATCTATCTCAGTCTGTTCATAACTATTTATCTATCTATCTCAATTTGTTCATATCTATCTATCTATCTATCTATCTATCTATCTATCTATCTATCTATCTATCTATCATACTGTTTATATTTCTCTCTCGCTCCAGAAGCTTATAAACGGATTAGGCATTTTAAATTCCCAGTTTTATAGCTCATTATTCTGATTCCTGTCAAGGTTGACGACTGGTATAACAGTTTAATTTTTTGTTGTTATAGTCATTACAACTGGTGTAGTAGTTATGGGAGTATGATATGTCTAAATGTTCGTTCACGTACTCTATTATCTGACAACCAACCAGGCATATCGGAGACAAGATACTTTCTGTCATATTATTTTGCGATGGGACAAAGTGCAAGTATGTGGATTTATATACTTCCCATGGTTATTTGTGCTAAGAGAACATAAGCATCCGCCCCCGAAATTCGAACTCGGTTCGCCGACTTAATTTTCCGAGCTCATAACATTTAACCTTACTTTACACCTCCCCCGGAGTTATCTACGACGCATATATACACACGCATACATGCATATACAGTCCGTCTGAAGTTATGCAAATCACATAAATCTCAATAACACGAATATGCTTTGAAAAGTGTTTGTTAATAAAACACGTTGAAACTACATAAAAATTTAACTCAAGCTTTGTTTTGGCGTCTAAATTAATCGTTTAAAATTTGACAAAAATGTTTCAAAGCAAATTCGAGTTATTGAGGTTTATGTGATTTACACAATAACTTTTGACGGACTGTATACACATGCATATACGCACATGCACATACGTGCGAGCGGGCGCACACTCAAACTCACACACGGACACACACATATATAAGGAGTACAAAAGGATCTAGAAGAGTGAGTTGTTTCTTTGTGCGTTCCTGTCTGTGGGACTATATATGAGTGTTTCTTTCTATATCTTTCTATGCGAGGTCCTTTGCGTGTGTGTACGTAAGTATACACACGCGTGTACATTTATACTATACAGAGGGTATTACACTGACGTTTCAGTTATTAATTTCTGTGCATTACGTAAATTTTTCAATAATTTCATTGTCAACTAAAGTTTTTGATGGAAGCCCTGAAATAAGGTCAAAGGATTTTCTCGATCGTGAACACCCACTGCCCAAAAAACAGTGATATATTGATAGTGTGAGAGTGAGACTGAGTTACGCTTATGAAAATGAGATAGAAACAGGAGGGATGGGGAAAGAGAGAGAGAGAGAAAGTGAAGGAAAGAGAGAGAGAGAGAGAGAGAGCGAGAGAGAGAAAGTGAGAGAGGGAGTGAAAGAGGGAGGGAGAGAGAGAGAGAGAGACTGATATCAAATTTTGTAATAAAAATGAAATGCGACAATATTCTAGAAATAGAGAAAACATAATTAGAATGAGAAGTGAAAAGAGACGAAAAGGGAAAAGAAGTTTGAGATAAAAAAGGAGAGAAAAAAGGAGAAAAATAAGACGAAAGAAAGAAGGGATTATTGGAAAAAATGAGAGAATGAGAGAGAAAGAGAGACAGAAAGAAGAAGAGGAGATAGAGAGAGAAAGATAGTTTAAATCAAGAGCGAATCAGCAGCAAAATGTTCTAAAAAAACAAAGCACGTGCGCGCGAACGAGAGAGAGGGAGAGGGGGGAAGGGAATAAGACAGAATGAGAGATAAGGAGAGAAAGAAAGAGAGAGAGAGAGAGAGAGAGAGAGATGGTGACATGCAGATAGATTGAAAAATAGAGAAATTAAGTATGTGAAAGAAGAGAGTGATATAGCACTGATACAGAGAAAGAGATCAAAAAGTGATAGGAGAAGTGATAGGGAGACCAAATAATAGCATGTGAAAGAGAAAAGAGGGAAATTGAAGACGAAGGGCAGAGATTTATGTGAAAATGAGAGCTCATCCTTCTTAACTCAGGGATGATAATCCTTTTTCATTGTTTTGTTAAGCGCCTGTAATTTTTTTTCTTCAACAAGAATGTCAAGTTCACGTCCAATAATCCGACTCTAAAATAAACCCCAGCCAATAACCTTGGATCTACAGGCACGCTATCTTTGCTTTTTCTGAAACTGAAGTATGACGTCGTAAAGTGGAGATATTGATTTTTCCGACAGACGAAAAAAATAACCGTATTACGGCTATATTAACTTTTTTTTTTAAAATTGTACATTTTAATAACTCCAGGAATTGCACCACAAACTAAATTTAATTCTTTTAAACTTCCTTTATAAATGCCGATATCATCTTTGGTAGCAGTAAATTTTCGAACAATAACCATTTTTCGATTATGGTGTTTTTTTTTTCTTTTGACTTTAAAAACTCAGTTTTTTTTGTCTTTTAGCTTTTTGCCGCTTGTATTTATTTTATAGAACGATATCTACAGACATTTTTCTACATATAAGATTTGTATGAACATTTTTAAAGCTAACGTTTCGAAAAAAATACCCCAAAAAACAAAAACAAACTAATTAACGGAAAATTGCGTTTTATGATTCGAATTGTGATGAGATAGAGACCGAGGAGCTCCCATCATCCCCTAGTGTTGTGAATAAACTTTTTTTATTGATTGATTTAGTTTTTTTTTTTACGGATTATCAACCTTTTTCAGGTTATTTAAAGCCAGAAAATATTTTTAGAGTGTAAGAATTCTTTGAAGATAATAATGATTTACTCATACGTCCTACTAATGAACTCATAGCTGGGGGAGAAGATATGGATTCATACATTACTGTTATATAGGAATAAAGTGTCGCTGCCGACACTGTAGTTTGAACATAAATCGCCAGAGAGAAAACACAGGCGATCCCATTTTGAATAAGTAGATCACGTGATGGTAAAGGAAATGTATATATATGGGAATTAGCGTGGCGTCTAATTGAACACTATTCCCCCTCTATACTCTACTACTATTCGGACAACTCTTTCTACATTATCCTGTATTTCTATACTATTCACTATACTATTTCACTATACGGACAACTATTCGGGTCACTATTCAGTGGTTACTTTTCGAGCGAGTATTATCGAGCAAGTATTATTAATGTGAGGGTTATTCGAAGGCGTCTGACACCAGTATTGTTCAACGGCGTTACTATAGTTGTATCTGCGATTACAAAGTCTCTACTACAATGAGCATTACGAAAGTGACAACGAGTATTCGTTGACATTACAAAAATTACCCAAGTGAGTAAGTGAATATAACAAGCTCGACTGGAATTGGAACTCGGCTCTCCGATTTCCAATTCTGAACATTTATCCATTACATCACCCGTGCATCCAAACTTATAGCACCTGGTATTCTCAAGCGGTCATCCATCTAAGTACTGACCAGGCTCGACGTTGCTTAACTTCGGCGATCGTACAAGAACCGGTGTTTCAACCTTATATAGCCATAATCCTTTTGTCCATGAAGATTAGTTTTTAGTACATGAAAAATCGACACCAGTTAAACGGCTTCGTTCGAGCAACAAGAAAGCAACAATTATCACAGCCAAATATAAATCAATTATTTTCACCTTGAAAGTTTTACTTTTGAGGATTAAAGAATATTGCAAAAATTAATACTATTTAAATATTATTAGATGAAGTATTGTTGAGTCGTATTAATTTTATAGACTAGTAGTTTCTTAAAATCTTATTTCTATTGCTCTCTCATCAAGCAACGCAGATCGGAAACAATGAATTTAATTCTAGCGAGATTCGCCCAACATCCTTTATACGCAAGAATTTTGCCGGTTCGCAACAGATGTTTAATAAATGGTTCTAACTTTATACAAAGCCTATTGCGTTGAATGTTCAGTAAAGAACTAATAATGTTACGCAAGACTGGTACACTAAGCATTACTGGTTCCGGTGGCAGATACATGTTGGATGAAGTAAGGTTTTATTGATTGTCGCATTTTTGAAGCATTTAACAAATATAAAACTTAATTCTCTGTGGTTTGTGAGTTTGGCATTATCACGAACTTTGAATTATTTAAGCTCCAATCTAACCCTATAGATTTCACGGTTTATTTTACCCGAGCGTCTGTAACGCTGCGATCTTTGTTTAGATACAGGTATCGTTTTGTTTACAAAAGGCCGTGGAATTGTGATCAGCGAGGTATGATAAAACCTAATATATTGCCACAGAAACAATGAACAAAACCAAAGAACAAAAACAATGAATAAAAGGCGTGCATTTATTTTCATACAGTGACCGCAATTGGCGATGCATTTCCGCAGGCGTTTAGCAAAAGCATGCACACTGCGTTAGTGAATATTTGAAGAAGTGAAGGCGACCAATGCATCGCTGTCCCCATTATTGGAATGTACATTATCCACCGCTTAACTGTGATCACATCCATTGTTTGGAGGTAGTAAACGTTCAGAACGTGTTGTCGACGAAGGTCAGCGGTTGCAATATTTTCCCGCATGCAGGGATTCGACAATACTTCATAAAAAAATGGATTGGCGGGAAAATTAAATCTTTACTGCTGTCACCAACATCCATTTCCATGTCGTGGATCAACATCATAAAATCGGAGGTATTACTTACAAAGCGAAAGTAGTAGTAGTAGTAGCAGCAATAGTAGTAGTAGTAGTTGGGTGTGTGTAAAATAAAATAATGAGCCAAAAAGTCACACAGTAATGGAACAAAGCAGAGCCATTATATACTTAAACTATATAGTTAAAAGAATTCAATGAGTCCATAATTAAACGTGACTAAGTTTCATGCAATGGACAGATCATCAGGTGTTATAATACTCTTTGTTATCCAGCGCGGATATATATATATATATATATATATATATATTGGAGTATTGCCAAGTCATATGATGGTGTTTCTCATCATGTTGGAAATAAACTTTTGCCAAGTTTAATATTAAACGTTTTGTCATTGTTGGTGTTATCTATATTTAAGCAGCCATGTGTGATGGTCGTAATTTTAAAGGGGATTTCATCCCACGTTTGTAAGGGAATCTAAAAATCAAAGTGTCACATATTTTGTACGTTATAAAGGCAAGGGGTTACTGATTATTAGAGAATATTAGAAAAATATACTATTAAAGAGAGAGGATACTAAAAGAACAGGCATTAAGAAGGTAGAAGATAACGATTGACACTGCATTTAAATTTTTTAGGATCGAAGTTGACTGGGAAGCAAGAAGCTGGAAGAGAGATTCACAAGCGAGAAGGAGCCAGTTTAGGGGCGCATTTCTTAAGAACAATTGCAGGGATACCATCGAGTCCACATGCTTTGTGGGGATCGCTTGGAGATGATAGCGGAAAACATGGACGGAGTTATATGCATATCACGCAGTAGAGATTCAATTATACGTGGAAAGTAGGCAAAGATACACCTGACGAGTCGACAGTAGAATTGGAAGAGAATTTGTGGGCAAAGCATTCTGTTTTATCGGTAGATAGTAATAGGAATTGATTGTAGAGAAAAAGGACTGTGGACTTATTCTTGTTTAACACACTCTTACAGATCTACCAGTAGTCACGGGAACCAAACTTGTGAGAAGCTATGCAGTACCTCACTCCGTCAGCAAAACAACGACTTAACCTTTTTGAAAACACGTTTGTACTTAGTACAAAAGAACATAAAGAGGTGTCTGTTGCTATCGTGTTGGTATAGTTGGAAAAAGTTATTTCTGTGGGTGATAGCGGCTGAGCATGTCGGTGTAAACTAAGGAGAAGATTGTGGTTTTATTTGGTATTTACGAGAAGGCACAAAAGCCTTTGTGCTGGCGTTCACTTAAAAATGAACACCAGAGGCATAATTATCAGTAAGAAGACTAAAGATTTCATTCCAAGGAGCATCGCGAAGAAAGTCGCGAAATGAATCCCAATCAGCACGCTGTTGGAAGAAAGAAGTCTTGCGGATAGGGGTTTCGTGTTTGATAAACCAGTCAAAGGAAATATCAGCAGACACAGCGTGATCCATATTGCCAAGAGAACAGAGTTGCAATGTAAGAGTCAGGAAAGGGGGTAAGGAAAAATCGAAGTAAGGAGGCCTGTTGGTCAGAATTATAAGGGAAACATGAAGGGAAAACAACTATTTGACAGAGATCGATCAACAAAATACCGGCAACATCAGTAGTATTAAAATGATAGGGTCACTTGGCGTAATGAGCATTAAAATCGCCAAACACAAAGATGTTCGCAGCTGAGTGGGGTATATATATATATATTGTTAGATATATATATATATATATATATATATTGTTAGATATATATATATATATATTGTTAGATATTTTGTCTGACATGCTACGGTCCTGAGTAGGAGGGGAGCGATAAAAAACAAAAACAGTGAGATACATGAAAGAATCACCCGAGGATTCAAGAGACCTTGCCATTGGGAGATTTTCTCGAATACAAGTTCCAAAGCTATGCACGCGTAGCCTGGAATCCTTTCAGTAAAGATGAAGATATCCTGGAACAGAGAACAGAAGAGTTTATACTAGATTCTCAAAGCTCTAAGATATCTAGAGAACGTTTCAAAAGATAAGATTAGACGCTACAGAAATTGGCGTGAATACCACGAATTTTGGTGAAAGGAAGGTTATAGTATTTCTGTAAAATTTTGCAAACTAGTTTACTTATTATTATTTTTACTCATTGCAGTCATATGGAATTTCAAGATGAAAAAATCCCAAATAATTGTTACTGTTCCACGTGTAATGACCGGAAGATGGCTAAGACTAATGTGGCCTCAGGGTTTCCCATCGGAAATGCTTGCAGGGACACCTATCTATGGTCGACATGGTATTGCAATATTATGCGACTGCTAACCAGAGCAGCTTAAGTGCTATCAAAGAGTTCAGGTTCCTTGCAACCAGTCGGAATGCAGCATCTAGAAAACTGCCACCCCAGGTACACAATAAAGAGTCGTAGTCATCGATCATTCATATCACGAAATGAGCACACTTCGATGTGGAGTAATAATTAGCAAGCTTGACTCACTTGATCACTTACAATTGAATAGTGAGTGAAAAATTCACTGGGTGCCCCATACTTTCGGCCTTGCGCCACATCTCAGCTACGCTTAGAAAACCACCATTCATATCATGAAGAAGTTACTTTTATTAAGGCCCCACAAGAGGTCTTACAACAATGAACAGGGGAAAAAATAAATTATTTAAATTAAATATTTTAAATGACATTAACAAGGTAGTCTCACTTGATACTTGCTATTATAAGGACTACGATCAGTATTAGATACTCCAATACTTTGACCTTGTGCCAGTAGTATCAGCTATAAAAATAAAGAAAGGTACTCCTTTTGCACAGTAGTAGTTAACTTAAAATACTGCTGCTTCTTTTTTTTTATTATATCTCCTGTCCCTTCAGGACGTGGATGAACATGGCTCTTCTTTTCCTTTGTAACTTGAAGTAATTTTTTACTGTCCTTACCACCCCCGATCTGCCATCCATTTACCCAAACTTGGTGACTCGCTGTTTCCATCTGTGCTACTTGTCTTCAATCTGTCCTGTGAGTGTCAAATTTTCAAAGCCCTCTTTTCTTCATTATGTGTCCTAGACATTTCAACTGTCTCTTTCTGATTCTGGCTTTATTGGATGAGATTTTCCCAGGTCGCATCATCCCTCGAAAGTCAATTGGCCACCACGATCGTGCGACTTGACGCCTTTAGATTTCCTCCCTTGAGTCCATCTCAAAAGTAAAGTCTATGCCATTAACAATTCAATAGCTGAAGAATGAGATAATGGCATATTGGTGAGATCGAGGAGCAACTATACGGAGACATCATCAAAAATTTTGACCATCAAGTGGAGGTGTGCCGCCGAAGCATTGGCGGACATTTGGGCGATATTATTTTTCACACAAAATTGCCATGACTAAAATAACATGATTCAATAGAGAAAGAAAGAAATTTTCACCAATAACACTGATTTATTTACTGCTGACTTTGATCCGTCTTAATGAAACACCCTTTATAAGTGTCCTTTTAGTTTCCATTTTCTTTAAAATGTCCTCGTTGCTCACGTGTTCTGTCAATAGGATTCTCAGCGTCCTTCTGAAAAACCACATCTCTGTTGCCTCAAGTCTTTTCTTCATCTGTGAGGAGATTGTCCAGCATTCACTGACATATGCAGGATTGATATTACATAGCACCCATAGTCCAGAACTCTTTTCTTTGTTTCAAATGAAATTTTCCTCTTTCTTAATACTTCACTGAACTTTTGGAGTGAATCTTTTCCTATTGCAATTGATCTTCGGATTTCGGTGCCACATTTTATGTCGTACGCTATAACACTTCCCAGCTTGACAAATAATTTTGTTCCTCACTTTGTTCCTCCAAGACGACCTTGTAACATATTTGGTTTTGCACAACAAATATACTAAATAAAATAAACCACTAATTAATGCTAGGCCTATACTTGCTCAAGTGACCGGTCAGATGTTTAGAGTTTATTCTCTTATTTTAATAATGACAATTAGCGTTGCGGTTGTTGCTATCTCTGAGGACAAACAATTTTCCAGTGATATTTTATTATCTCAACGTTTCTGAAAGACAAAGAAGTTCGGAAAGTATTGTTATGCTTTGTTTTATATCAAAGGCGAAGTATTTGTTTTACTTGTCTTTTGTTAGTGACTAATTGTACATAAGCTTAGCATGTGTCTGGAGGCGTTAAATGAATAGGGTGTAAACCTCAGCCAAAGGCAGTAGAATTAGAGATTATAATAAAAAAGAAAAGATATGTCTTTCTTTATTTATTTCTTTCAAGCTTTCTTTTTCCTTCGCTAATTTTCCTTCTTTCTTTTTCTTCGCTTTCTTTTTTCTTTCTTTCGTTCAAGCTTTCTTTTTTTTTGTTTCTCGTTTTTTTCCTGTTAGCTTTCCTTTT
>CAHIKZ030000256.1:1265000-1307500 GCA_903632075.3 Acanthosepion pharaonis
TGGATTCTATCCTCCTGGAATTTTTTATTCAAAAAATATATATGTATGTGTATGCACCTATGTATATATATTTATATATTTTGCATATGTATGTGTATATTTACCACTAATATTTATATATATATATATATATATATATATATATATATATATATATATATATATATATATATAATAGAAATCTTATGAGTATAAGAAACTATACTGCTCGAAAACCTTCGGTGTATTGACTTGCAAATAAACAAGCCAGCACTAAAGTGAAAAAAAGGTATAAAAAAAGAATGATCAAGAACATGTACGTTAACCGAAAATAATTGTCCAGCCTACGAGTTCTAGGCCCAAAGAAAAAAAAACCCGATGCGAGTATCCAAAACAACTAAATAAAGTGCTCAATACAATGAGTAGAGCAGACCTAGCTAAACCTAGAGAGTCAGACAAACCTACCAAGCTTTCACCTAAGTGGATCGTTGGTAGGTTTGTCTGGCTCTAGGTTCAACTATATATATATATATATATATATATATATATATATATATATATATTTAAAGACATTTTATGTTTATACATTCTTTTTATAGATACAAATATTTAAGTAAATGGTCTGTTTTATAATAAACAGTATTAATAACATTTACCGACCTGAATGTCCGAGAAATTTTCACAGAGCATTTACTTAAATATTTGTATCTATAAAAAGAATGTATAAACATAAAAATGTCTTAAAATAATTGTCGGACTTTGTCCATTTCATATATATATATATATATATATATATATATATATTACTTCAAAAGTTACTTTTAGTGGATACTAGTATATGAGTAGATGCTCCGTTTTATTTTAAACAGTATTTATTTCGTTTACCGGCCTGCACATTCGCGAAAACTCATTAAAGAAATAAAACGCACCGTCTACCCAAATATGGGTATCCACTAAAAATGACGTTTGAAGTAATATATATTTAAATTTCGGTCTACAGGGCATGCGTCTCCAGACAGGATAGACGACATAGACGTATTCTGGTCATCAATTGTTCCGACCGGGTCAGCATTGCCGTAGTTTTCACCCATGCCCAATTACCCAACTTATACACCCTTTTCCAATAGCAACATTTTTGATGGATTGGATATGTACACCGTATGCTGGATAGAAGGATTCCTAAGGTCCTTCTGTACGGGGAACAGTGCAGTTTTAGTCGTATAGTGCGCAAATGTATAAAAGCCATTGTTTCAGTTAGTGCAGAGAATCAACCCCGATGCCGTTTAAAACTTTACGAGGAAAATATATATTAAATAATGCAATATCCATAAACAAAAATTATTTTAAAAAAAAGTAACAACACCTTATTTCATAAGTTCAGACGAAAATAGCAATTTATTTATCTGAGAAATATATATTGATAATCTATTTTTATAAACAGGATAAAAACTTGGGCAAATGACCTACACAACATCGTTATCAGAATCCATCAGATAAATGTTTATTAATAGGCAATTCAGTGACTGTTTCTCATTGTATGTCTTCAGCATGAAGCGATGAACTCTTCTCTATCCGATTTTTGACAAGCGCCTATTGAATTTGCTTCTACTTGTTATAAGCAGTAAGAAATGTCTTCCGGATTCATTATTTCTGTCCGGTAGTCAGGTGTCTAGAGTAGTGGGCTGAAGAATGTGAGTTATGTGGCTGAATAACAGCCGTTAAAAAGAAAAAAAAATTGTTAGAAACAAAGACAAGAATACTGAATTGCTATGAAATATCAGTCCTTCTATAAGGCAGTGAATGCTGGACAATCTCTTCGCAGATGATAAAGAAACTTAAAACAATAGAAATGTGGTTGTAAAGAAGGATGCTTAGAATACCATGGGCCGAACATGTGAGCAATCAGGAAGTTTTAGAGAAAATGTAAAAAAAAAAAGGACACTTATATTTAACATCAGAAAGAGAAGTTGAATTTTTAGGGTACATAATGAGGAAAGAGTTCTTGGAAAATTTGATACTCAAGGGGTAAATTGAAGGCAAGAGGAACAATATATGTATTAAGAGCTACAAGAGACAGAAAATTGAGGAGAGCCATGGCTTTCAACGTCCTGAAGGGACACGGTACATAGAAGAAAAAGAATCTATTGTAGATCGAATTTTGTGAATGAAAACCTAAACCTACAGTTGTATGTTTCAAAGTGGTCAAAATGTTCAACTTGAGGTGAAGTTTCCGATGAATATTAGACGGCCACATCCCTCCCCATGTAATATATATATATATATATGTGTGTGTGTGTGTACACACACACATATATATATATATATATATATATATATATATATGGGGTGGGGATATGTGCTGGGGGTGAAGACAGGAAGAAAGTAGAAAGTGTCAAACGTGATGTCAGCAGTGGAAGAGATGGTAATGCAGAAAATATTTCAGGGTATTAGAATGGAATGGAAAGGAGTGAAGAGGCTCAAGAAAGAAATCTGCTTCGGTATGAGGAACTGGTGGCTGAAGTCCGTGGTACGGCTGCACCTTGGTGCCGTTTGAGGTTAGCTGTAAAAGATTTCCTGCTACTTCTTTAAAGAGATTCCTCAAGTGTGCTAGTATAAAAAGAGAGGTGGAGAGGTACTGTGCTTAATGGGCGGAAATTTTGTTGAAGCACGGAGCCTCAGCTGAAGATTGCAGCTGGTCTGGAGCACTTGATGTGTACACGTGTTTATATATATATATATATATATATATATATAATATATAAGCGAATAAAAATCAGTTTAAAACGTCTATTTCCTTCTTGTCTTTTTGCTCATTTCACCAGAGGATTATCAAAACATAATTGAATAATAATTCACTTGCGAAGAGTTTTATTTACAAACACGGTCAGCATATTGTGGCCGTGTTCATTGTTGATATTATTGCATTGACTTTTTCTTGTTTTTATTAATAATACTTCCGTTATTTTTAGCCTTTTTAAAATATGGATGAGGCTATTGTATTTGTATTATGAACGAGTATGTTGTGGATAGAGTTTTGTAGGTCTCCATGTGTATTTAAATGAGACCTACTTGAACTATGGTCAAAGAGATGCGACGCGAGTTTTCTTCTTAGGCATATTGTAATATATCCAATATAATTATTTATGAATTTGGATTGATCAGGAACACAGTTCCTTAAAGGACATGTGAATTCGTAAATAATATTGTTTCTCTTTCATTTGGATTTTGTAGTTATTATTTTTGACAATGAGGTTAGCAGTTTTAAAATTTTTATAGTAGATAATTAATTTAATTTTTTTGTTTTTGTCAGCTGGAGTTGTATATTTCTTTTATATTATATTAGAAAATAAAACATTTCTATAACTCTAGATATATACATAAAACAATCCATACATTCAGTTAAAAGTAAAAATAAAATTAATCCTTGATAATTGCTATAAGTATAGCCGAAAGCACTCGAACACACAAAACATCTGGACAATTTCTACATAATTTACGTCCAGAAAAAAAGAAAATTATAAGAACACATAAAACATTAAATAATAAAAAAAACAACCGCAATACCTTGTCAGTAGTTTTTAATGTTATATATATGTATGTGTGTGTGTGTGTACATTTTCGAACCGCGTAAGGAGACAAACCTCTGTCTCTATTCTGTCTTTGAAAGAATTCCCGCTTTTTTATGGATTGATTTTCTGTTTCTGTATTATTGAGCTCTGTCAGTTTTCGTTGAAGTTAAGTAGGTTTTCCATGTCTTCTTTTTAACTGTTCTCGCCTAGTTTATCTTCTTTTTTCTCTTTTGCTTATCTGGAGAAATTAAATGTCACACTTCTGGTTTATATAGACTTTCATACCAGACGTCGCTTTGCCAGACTAATTCTCAGTTGCTATACGTAATAAATTTAATGGTGGGAATGTTGGTCATTGGTGGAAGGTTAAACATCTTCTGCCAAATTACTAACGCACACACACATCAGAAACAGTAACAACATGTACAAAATTAAATTAGAGTAGCATGAATGACGATGCATTCTAAGGGGTAACAGAGTTTGTGATGAAATTTTCAAAGTCTTCAGTTATAAGTTCGGTTATTTCGATTACAAGACATGCTGTAGTGCGTCAACAGGTGCAGGAAACATGAAATTATGTATCGCAGGTTGTCTGATTACATGCTTACATGAGGAGGTTTGTGATAATGGCCAAAGAGGATATACAACTGGTGACTGTTGATACACCACTTATTTTTTGAAACTGCTGTGCATCTGTTGTTCTGTATAAGTGATTATTTACTGTAATCCAGTTATATCTATCTATGTTAATATATTAATATCTATCTATCTATCTATCTATCTATCTTAATATATTAATATCTATCTATCTATCTATCTATCTTATATCTATCTATCTATCTATTAATATCTATCTATCTATCTATCTATATTAATATCTATCTATCTATCTATCTATCTTAATATATTATATTAATATCTATCTATCTATCTATCTATCTATTAATATCTATCTATCTATCTATCTATCTATCTATCTATCTATCTATCTATCTATCTGTTGTGGAGTAGATAAGACACCTCCGGTGACACAAATGCAAGGCAAGACGGCTTAAATATAGAAATCCAAGTGAGTCAGGGAAGTCTGTTGGAATCACACGGATAGAATTCTAATAATGCCAGCAAGATATAATAGTAAAGTGAGTTATAAAAGTGGCGACGAGGAATCGAAATTCATACTGAGTAGTAAAAAAGTGGTTTTCAGCGCACATGATAACAGTGACAACGAGAAATTAGAACCACATTGTTTTAATTTTTGTCTTTGATGTGTGTAAAAAAGAAAAAAGAGAAAAAAGGAAGAAAAAAAACTTATTCTTCAAATATGGAAGAGTTATTGGCCAAAATGTTAAAAATACAACAACGACAACAACAATGGTAACAATAGCAGTTGTTAAAACTCCAGAAACAATAACAACAACAAAATTTAATTGAAATAATTAGGAAGAAAACGAAAAATTCCCCAGGTTCTTTCACTCTTGAATCGGTGGCAAATGCCATAACTGAATAAACGTAAAATTCAGATGATGGAATTACCTTTTCTATTTATTTTAGAAGATACAAGCTAATTTTCAGACAAGAATGCAGCGACTGTTTCATATATGGAAAGTTACATCTCGGAGACGACTGTCCCTTTAAGAATTTAAAGTGTCGAAAAGTGGGACATAAAAAGTCACACTATAAAACTAAAGCAAGTATAAGTTCTCGTGGAAAAAGTTTCGTACACAGTGTTGCGACGGAAAAATAATTACAAAAAGCCAAAGAAAATTTGTGTGTTGTGAAAATTAATAATGTGGATGTAAAAATGCTACTAGACACTGGTAGTGATATCACAATAATCAACGAAGCCACATAGAAAGCAAACGGAAAACCTACTTTAAAAAGAACTTCGAAAAATCTCACGTGGCGTGTTGGACAAGAAATTAATTTTTATTTGGGAAATGTCTTGTAACCTTTCATTTCGTAACAGTATGTAAAAGATAAGGCTTATGTGTTAAAGATACTACAAACTTATTCGGTACTAACTGGATGGAATTATTTGAGTTATGGGATTTACCTATAAATATTTATTTGAAAAATGTAAGTGAACAAGCAACCAGTTTAAATAAAAACAATGTCAAAATTTAAAAAAGAATTGTAAAAATGTTTTCCAGATGTCGAGTCGGATGAGTTAGGTCGATGTTCCAAAGTCAAAGCGAAATTTCAAGTGAAAAAAGGGTCAACACAAGTGTTTAAACCAAAAAGTAGTGTTCCGTTTACAGTATTGGATCAAGTCAACGAAGAATTAGACAGACTTGGTAAAATAAGTGTAATTGAAAAGACTGACCATTCAAAATGGGCAGCACCAGCAATGTATGTAAAGACAAAAATAATAAAATTCGTGTTTGAGCTGTTTTTTCCGACAGGTTTAAATAAATGTTTAGAATCTCTTAACTACTCTTTACCAAGTCCAGAGAAAATTTTTGCGAATTTAAGCAGTGGAATTTTTTTTTTTTTTTTTTGAAGCTGAATTTTTTTGAAGCATATTTACAAATACAGTTTGAAGAAAACTGTTCAGAGTTAATAATTATAAATACGCACAACGGATTGCATAAGTTCTACTGACTTCCTTTTGGGATAAAAATGGCTCCAGCTATATTTCAACAAGCTATGGATACCATAGGCATAAAGTGGAACTGGACTGATAAGTATCAGAAGGCGTTTGAAGAAATCAAGAAAATTTTATCGTCGTCAGTAGCGCACTACGATCCAAAAGCAAAATTCGCATTGGCTTCAGATGCTAGTGACTATGGTATAGGATATACAGTGGCCTCTAGCAACTGTTAATACACTACTTATTTTTTGAAACTGCTGCGCATCTATTGTTCTGTATAAATAATTATTTACTGTAATCCAGTTATATCTATCTATCTATCTATCTATCTATCTATCTATCTATCTATCTACATAAATATAATAATGGTAACATGAAATTTGTCGCTGTTTCGCGTTCGCTATTACCGACAGAAGAAAAAAATCTACAGTCAGATCGAAAAAGAAGCGCTGGCAATAATATTTGCAGTGAAAAAAATTCATAAATTTATACACGGAAAGAGCTTTCGTTTATAGACAGAGGACAGACCTCTATTATCAATTTATGATTCGAAAAAAGTAATTTCTACGCATATAGTGACTAGATTACGACGCTGGACTAGCATCTTATTAAATTTTATTTATTTTAGGATCGAATGCCAATCGTCCAAAAAATTAGGACATGCTGATGGTTTATCAAGATTGATACCAAAAAATACCGAACCGTTTGAGGACACTGTTATTGTAGCATTAAATAGTGAAATAGAAATTAAAAATATATTATGCAATGTAGTACGCAATCTATTAGTTATTCTGGAAGAAATAAAAGTACAAACACAACAAGACATTCATTTCGAAAATAAAAAAAATGACTAAAAGAAAGTAAGAAAGATAGACGATTTTTAGAACGCAATCCAGACTTAAACGCTTATTCGTTATGTGATGGAGTACTGATGTTTGCACAAATAGTAGTAATGCCTAACATATCACAAAAGCGGATATTAAATGAATTTAAAAGTGGACATCTGGGAATTTCAAAGATGAAATCTCTTATGAGAAGCTATGTATACTGGACCAAAATGGACCAAGACATTGAAAGATTAGTAAAAGCCTGCAGAGGTTGTGATCTAACAGCAAAATCACCTACCACGAAATTATAATCTGTGGTCAAGACTGCACATAAATATCGCAAGTCCAATAAACAGATCGCATTATCTTGTGGTAGTTGATAGCATTACTAAGTGGCCTGAAATTTGTAAGTGCAAAAAACAACTTCCACGGTTATAGTGAATTTTTTACACGAGTTGTTTGCAAGATATGGCATTCCGGATGCCATAGTCTCGGATAACGGTACACAATTCACTGCTTACGAATTTAAAGAATTTTGTAAAATGTTCTTGATTGAACACATTACTACCCCGCCGTATCACTCAAGGTCAAACGAACAAGCTGAACGTTTTATGCATACGTTTAATAAAGCTTTGAAAAAAGCAAGTAATGAAAGAGTGAGTAAAGAAGCACTACAAAAATTTTTGATAGTATATCGGGTAACGCCGAATCTCAATACACCGACAGACATGTCACCGGCAGAATTGATGTTCGCAAGAAAAATTAAATCGGTGTTCGACAAGTTGTTACAAGGTCATAAAAGAATAAATGGATAACAAAATGGACACAAAATTTTTCAGAATTGTCGAAAAAGTGTTTTTCAAAGTATATAAAAATGGGAATGAAATGTGGGAAGACGGCGTAATAAAGACACGAATTGTAAAAATTATATATATAGTAAAAGAAAAAAAAGGGGGGAATACATTCGAATCCGTTAAATGAAGGGTTTAATGAAGAAAGACCCGCAAGAAAGGAAGAGCCTGTACGATATTTTTGATGTACCAGCACCCCAAGAATTCGTTGAAAGACCAAATATGAATTCAAGAAAAATGGAAACGTACGGAAAATTTAGAGATTCACCCAAAACAAAAGAATTACAGAGTTCAGTACGTTGGCGAACTCTCCAGAAATTGGAGGGGGGGAATACTAAGAAATAAATTAAAGTATTTACTAATAAAAAGAGTCTCAAAAGTGGGGACGTTGTGAAGTAAATAAGAAACCTCCGGTAACACAAATGAACTAGGCAAGACGGCTTAAATAAAGAACTCTAAGTGAGTTACTCGAAGTCTGTCCCAGGCTCGTGACAAGACAAGACCTGACCTGTCTTCGGGCGGAGGATGACTCGGTCTGGCTCTGTCTTCGGATAGAAACTCGGCTGAGAAAAAACAAACCAGTATTTTACCCGAGCCTGCTTTGGCGGAAGCTGGGTAAATTTTGACCAATCGCCTGGGTGGAAACACTCGTGTTCCCCACAGTCAACTTGATCTTGTGTCGCATCTAGTCCGCAGTGGGACGACCGATAAATACCAGTCAGTCGCAGTCAGGCAGTCCGCTGCCTGACTCGCGATTGACAAGCTCTCTGTTTCCGGACAGAGTACGACTCACAACCATTTCCAAAACCATCATCGATATAATCAGATCTAAAAACACCTATATCAATAATAGTTTCAGAATCAGGCATATATAAAATAAATTGCCTAGACTGTTCTTCACGATACATTGGAGAAACATGCAGAAAAAGTGTCTATGAACACAAAAGAAACCTTATAAACAAGAATTTAACAAATGTCATATACAGAAATAAATTTGACCACAATTTTGATCTAAAAAATGCTACACTCATCAAAAGAGAAGTAATTTATTCAGAATAAAAATCCTCGAAAGTGCTGAAGGAATTACCACTTTCCTAAGCCAACATGCCAAATAAATGTGTTGAAAAAATAAAAGGGAAACGGCTGATTCCATCACTTCAACATTTAGAAATGTATATTACAAAAAAAATTGTTTTTGGAGTATACTAAATGGTGTAATCTAAGTTCTAAATGCCTACACATTTCAGTTAACCTGCTGAATATTTATGAACATCTTTAAAATTTCCCTTTCGAAGATGCCACATGGCGTAATGTAAAGCCTGAATGCCTAGACATTTCAGATAACCTGTTGAATATTTATGAGCGTCTTTAAATTTAAAAATATTACATTTCGGAGATGCTATATGAGGTAACCTATGTTCTAACACCTAAACTTTTCAGCTAACCTGGTAAATATTCACAAGGGTTCTTAAATTAAAAAATTTTGAGTAACTGCCAAATATATACTTGTTGCAAAATAAAATCATCACATTTGCCTTGAAACGCGTCAGCTAAAAACTAAGTATAGTTTTCCTCTTGTTTTTCATTCACAATATATATATGTGTGTGTGTGCGTATGGAATCATATATAATGTTATCCACATACAGGCCTGTATCGCTGTATCACAGGTCATCAGTCGGAGTTGTTACTCCTGAGCTATAAGCGCGCGGCAGAGGGAAAGGGATATATATATATATATATATATATATATATATATATATATATATATATATATATATATATATATAATGAATGAAAAGATATATATGTGCGTGCTGTGTGCAAAAAGTTCTTTTATAATTTTGATCTTGGTAGGCATCATTTAATACGCATCTTGAAAATGTAATAAAATACCAGAGGGCGCTTTGTCGTTATGCAATGTTTAGCCAAGTGACCTTGCCGACCATTATTAATAAACTCGATACTATCTGTAACTCGTATTGAAAGTTCGATCCTCGCCATAATTGGTGATTTTATTGCAGGAAAATATTTTACAATTTTATTTTAAGCTTAATACTTTAAGTTAATACTAAAAAATAATCTTTATACAACTCAATGACACTAGAAGTACCCGTTTGATGCTTTTACTATATAAATTGTCTGATAAATTATAATTCTTAAGTTAATGACTGACTAAGCCATTTGTGTGTTGCACAACTATAAAATACCTGCGGAAATTCCACTATTTAACTGTTAAGTATTTGAGCTTAACAAATTTAGCAAATATTGCATTAACAATCTTAAGCATGAATGCAGGCCATTATTTAACGAAGTAAGAGGGTACAAATAAAAAGATTAAAAAGTGACACAGCTTTCCATTTTACTGAAGCAGGCATAAAACATGAGTGCGTTATCGTCTCCTTTAGCTCCCCTTTGCTTTTTTGCTATCACAATATCACAATTTAGATGTGGCACAAGGCCTAAAGTATGGCGTGAGGATCAAACTCACTATTCAGTCGTAATTGATCGAGCGAGACAAGCTTGCTGACCATTACACCACGCTGAAGTGCTCTTTTCTTCCCTGTTATGTTTACTTTCTTTTCCTCACTAAAAACACACAGCATCTCCTATATATCTTTTCCTTTCGAGGACACCTCGAGGCGGTGTAATGGTTAGCAAGCTTGTCTCGCTAGAATAATTACGACTGAGTAGTGAGTTCGATCCTCACTGGGTGCCCCATTACAAATTGTGCAGCATCTAAGCTACGCTTAGAAAATAACCTTGGGCAGCTCGGCGTGGTGTAATGGTTAGCAAGCTTGTCTCTCGAAAACAGTTACGACTGAACAGTGAGTTCGATCCTCACTGGCTGCCTCTACTTTCGGTCTTGTTCCGCATCAAAGCTACGCTCAGAAAATCAATGTATCTTTCTTCTTTCCTCGCGATAAAAAAAAATGGAATGGTCCATTATTTATCTGAGGTAATGGCAGGGCGTAACGCACGTGCTAACTTACTTACTAATAATTAACGGAAGAACAAGCAAAATTATAATACTGTTGTAATGACGTTAGTGCCCATTCGCTTTTTTCACAACTTGCTATTGTCTACATTCTTACGATGCTTAAGACTAGGACAAATAAATTTAAACCTGAAATTGGAAAGTGTAAACGAAGCTTAATTTTTTTTTTTTGCTATGCTGACGAATATTTTAGAGAAAGAAAGTACAATAACCTTGAAAGTTTTAATCCCATACTTAACGACTTAACCACACCTATATATGTAATCTAGATAAATCGAACATGATATCGGGTACCTACGTTATCGACTGGTTATGTCTCTAAGCTCCCAGTACTAAACATATAGTGATAGGATAAAATTTAGTAGTAATACATCTATTAAGAAACAGTTAAGATTCAATCATTTCTAATTATGGACCAACTAATGACCTAATAATAGTGTAATTGTTTTTTGACGACTGACAGTGACTCGTCAATGGCCTTAGAGTGAAAAACGCAATGTCTTAAACAACAGCGGCGGAAAAAAGGTTAGCAATCATGCGTTAATGATTTAATAGTAAGGGCAAAAATGTAGTCAGTAAATTAAAAAACAAAAAAAAAAAAAATAAGCTAATTAATGTATATAAATACTAATTTGAAACTGATGTAAATAATGCGTTTTGTAGAGTCTCCGCTAGAAATGAGTCAAGTTATATTTCCAAATAAAGAAACAAAAAACTTGTACAGAGCCAAAGTTCGTAATGATCCAGGGTCAGCCAGAAAGTAATCTCCAGGGTACTTTCTCTAGCGTCAGTGCTCCGACAATTTGACGTTCTGTTGCGATTCGTTCAGTCCCCTCCACTCACCCAAAAGTACAAATTATTTATCTTCTATATGGAACAAAGATAATATATTCTCGTTATTTGCCAATTCTCCGTGGCCCTAGCAATCAACGCAGGCGTTCCCTTCTCGGTTCAACTCTCTTTCTACGTTAAATAAATGATCTGCTTAAGAGTATACTCCAATCATTTGTGAATATCTATGCTGATGATGCAACAGTATATGGGCGCATCCCTATAACTCTAGATGACCAGAGATTGGCTGCTGACCTCTGACCTAGCTCTAACATCTCGGTGTGTGTGTAGGGGACTTGTGGGTTACAATCAATGCCTTGAAAACGAAACTAGTGGCATTCCATCATCACCGATCGGACCCAGAACAACCACCAATCACGATGAACAGATGTCTCCTCAGATAGTCCCCTTGCCTTGAGCGCCTACTGAGACAAACTCAACACCGACCTCATGTGGAACTCGTACATACGATCCATTGCTAAAGATGCTAGAAAAGTGATCGCTTCCCTGTACCGCTCCAGTAAGTACCTGACTGTACGTGCTGTCCTCTGCCTTTACAAGAGTACTGTTGGTATATAGAGTCTAAAAGCTTTTCCCCGTCCTTGTGGATGACAAATTATTTTTCATCCTATAATTCCTTTCCCAACAGATGAACTGTCGCAAGCCTCTCGCTGCTCTATCGCTATTTCCATGGAAAATGTTCAGACGAACTATATTCTTTAGTTCCACCAGCTCTAACCTTCATGGCTAAAACCCGCTATGCCACGTACATTGTAGTGAATCCCCTTCATTTCCTTCGTATTCCATTGGTGAGATATAATTTCAACTCGAGCAGTTACTTCCCACGAACCGCTGCGTTATGGAACCGACTCCCGAGTGGATGCTTACCTCATCACTGCACTATTAACCTCTTCAAGTCTAGAGTTAACCGTTATCTTGTCCACATATCCGCGTAAACTGTGCATCTTATGTAAACCTCTGCCACGAGTGGCTCTCAGGCCTTGTACAAGGTGAACAAGACTGTAAAAAAAGAAAAAAAAGAATAAACATGTAATTCTAGGGTGGAATTTATGGAGCAGTTAATGAAAAGCAAACCTATTATAAAATCATACTTTAAAGGTTAGTGTTAGGTTATTGAATTTAAATACGAGGACGCGTACGATGACACTACAACCAGCGATTCATAGAACTTGATATGAGAAACCAGTCAATATTATATATATATATATATATATATATATATATATATATATATATATATATATATAATATTAGTCTGGGGAGACGATACCAGCGCACGGAACCTTTGGAAAGTGCATGAAAATCATTCCACGGGTTAACCACATCCTTGTGAATAAAATTTGGTAGACAGAACCGTTTGGTCGGAAGCGTCGTCAATGGTTGTATTAGCACGAAGTTACAAGTCATCGTGACCGAGAGTTTGAGGATGCTGTCCTTGTTCTGTTGTCTCACAGAAACTGTAACTAAGGTCCGCAGTTGGTTTCTGCTGTGGGTTGGGCTGGCGTCTGTAATAGGAATTTGCTAGGAACCCTGCCAAACGGATGTGTTCGGAAACGAGGTGTAACTAATCATAGAATATATGCGAAAATTCAGATATAAGTAAAATATATCTGTAAAGACAATATAAATAAAAGACGGAAGGAAAACTTTTCTTTATCAACGCGTTTCATCCCATGAGGAACATTCTCAATAAAAAAAAGATTGTATTTTGTAATTTGTATGTATGCACAGAAATAAAGTTGAGAGAATATCGTGAAGTTTTTAAATATTGAATTTGAGAACGCTTAAAGATGTTCTTAGAGCTTTTTCTGTGTAAGGATTTATTTGGTTTGGTTTAGTTTGTTTCACGGCATATTAACCTCAAAGGGTTATTTAATGTCGACAAAATTTTTATTGCTGGTAATTTTTTTCGAAAAGTGTATTCCTGGTAATTTTTTTTTACAAAGCATTTTTGGTATTAAAACCTACTTTTATACTTTCATAGTGCTTTGACCTCAGTTTTTTTTTTTGGGGGGGGGTAACTATTTACCATAGCTGGGACCCTAACAGGTGCTTCACCCACGGTCAGGGTGAACCTGGGAACACCAGCAATTAATAGGTGGTTCCATGCTCCTCAAAACCTCCTGATCAGAGGCTTTGCTGCCGGATGCAGTTTATCGTCTTACCCAGGACGCGGATGCAGTTTATCGTCTTATCCAGGACGCAGATGCAGTTTATCGTCTTACACAGGACGCGGATGTAGTTTATCGTCTTACCCAGGACGCGGATGTAGTTTATCGTCTTATCCAGGACGCGGATGTAGTTTATCGTCTTATCCAGGACGCGGATGTAGTTTATCGTCGTATCCAGGACGGCTGTGTAAGGAAAGGTAAATTATGGAGGACGCTAAGTGATGTAATTAGTTGCTTAATAAATTAAAGTTAGTAAATTTTGTTCTTCTTTAATCTTTATTTATTTATTTATATATTTTGTATTAATGTAATTATTGTTTACTTCTATTTATTTCAATTACTTTATTATGTTTAATTATTTATGCATTTATTTATTTAAAATACTTAAAGATCTGAAGGTAAACATTTTTTTTCTTTAAAAAAATTATGTTCATATATGTTGACTTGGGAAAGGAGTATTTCCGTTAAGAAAGGAGATAACGTATATTTCCGCGTATAAGACGACCTTTAAATCCTAAAAATCATCCTTAAAAATTGGAGGTCGTCTTATACTATAGTTCTAAAAGAGAAACCTTAAATTCTGAATGATGTTTGTCGGTAGGCTAACGTCAGCGTCGGTGCGATAATCAATAATGTACATGAAAAGATTCACATTATCAAATAAACTGATAATAAAAGTAATAAAACCATTTCTATCTTATATATTATTGGCATAACTTCATAAGAAATTGCCTATTCGAAGAATAATTCCATATCAACGAAATCAACTTGTATTCATGCAAGTTCAGTTGTGAAAATGTAAACATAGAGTTATGATTGCGAATAAAAAATGTTAAAAGTGGAATGTAATATTATATTATGTATTAAACATGTTATTAGCGGTATTTTGTGATTGTCGATGAAGTATAAGTAAATGGCCACTAATATACCAGACTGTTTGTAACTGTTTCGATGTAGAAGAAGAAGAAAAAGAAGAAGAGGAGGAGAACATGTGATGAAACGTAAACAAAACAATGGTTTCCCTTTTAGGGGACGTGTGTCAGAAAAACATGATGTAGAATCGGTTTCGTTATTTTCTTTATTTTGAATTTCTAAGGATACAGTAAGTAACAACATTTCCACTAACATCATCTTTATATAATCTAGAACCAGTCGTCTTATACTACATCTATAGGATAAATTCATGAAAATTTGCTATATTTTTTGACCTCGTCTTATAAGCGAAAATATACGGTATTTGAAAAAAAAAAAGACGTATGCTAATATTTTGGCATGAATCGATAATTGCACTTTCAAGAACTTTTCGTCAAAGTGAGTTATTTTCTGTTTTAATAATTATAGAATTTTTGAGATCGAAGCTGTAGTTCAAATTATTAGGTTGTTCGGAAAATAATGTCCGATTTTAGAATTAACTTTTATTCCTGAATTAATGTATATAGGGACCATGGACATCTATACATTTCTGCCATCTTGTTACAAGGTTATTTATGCCTTTACATTTATACTCTAAAGGTTTGGACGCTAATAATCTTTGAATGCACTTTCTGCATCTTCTTTGCAATGGAATGTCTTTTGGCTTAAAAAATTGTCAAGATGCTTGAAAACGTCTTAACCAGTTGGGGAGTGATCAGAGGAATATGGTGCCAGTGTCTCTTATTCCAAGTCGGTAAGCATGTGCAGTGTCATCCTGACATAACCAAGCCTTGTCAGGAAGCAGAAGTGGGTCTCGTCGATTAACAAGTACCTGTTGCATTTTGCTTAACTGAATGTACATTTCATCCAGTTGCTGGCAGTAAACCTCAGCAGTAATGAATGACACCAATGGCGCACCACCAGAAAGTTACCATAATCTTCTGTTGGTACAATTTCAGTTTTGGAAAGTGTTTGGGTATTTCGTCATGATGAAATCATTGACCGATCGTTTACGGTTGTCAAACAGGACCCATTTCTCATCACAAGTCACTATTCGATCAAAAAATGGAACATTCGAATTTCGTAGATGCAGCATCGAACACACTTCAAAACGTCGAACTCTTTCACTGAGTTTATGTGGAACCAATTGATCACTTCTTCACTTTGCCAATTTTCTTGAGATTGTCCAAGACTGAAATGCTGACATCCATTGTCTGAGACATTTCTCAGTCACTAACCTGGGTTTTATTAGAATAGTGTTTTCAGATGTTGATTGTCCATTGCAGATAGACGTCCTCTACCACCTTGATCTTCAATACTCATATCCCCACTGAGGAACTTCAGAAACAAGCGCCGTACTGTCCGATTACAAGTATATCCTTTATACCATGCTCTGGTAATGTTGGTAAAAGTTTGAGTAAGCATTATGATCAATCTTGAAATCATGCCAAAAAAAAGTAAACACATCTATTCTTTTTCCATATTCAAGATGAAAGTTATATAATACTTTAAGAATTGGATAAATTATTGTGTCGACGATCTTTCTTATATTCATAAATACATATATTTAAATTTCTTCTAGTTTCACCAATATATTGTATGGAACAGTTGTAACAGTTTATTTTATATAGGTCTGCATCAGAATTATTATAATGGACATTTTTGGTTCAGATCATATCTATAATAGTTTTGAGAGTGGTTGTAATTATTTTGATATTATAAGATTGTGTATACTATTTTGAAATAATAAAAGTTACGGAAATGGTAGGTAATATTATATGCCTGCTATTATCTACTTTATTGTTGCTATTCTTACCAAAATGTTAATGTCCGTCGCGGATGTTTCAAATTGTACATTGAATCAGAAAGAGATAGTTGAAATATCTGGAACACATAACGAGGTAAGAGGGTTTGGTGAACATGATACTCACAGGACATATTGAAGTCAAGAGGTGCATAGAGAAGTATCGAGTAAGCTGTCTAAGGAACATTGTTAAGGTTTACAAAGAATAGAAAGTTGTGGAGGACCATGATTACCCATGTACTGCACCTAAAAGACGAAAAAGAATATGTGAAATTAGAGATGGTGTCAGTTTAAACTGACATCTGCAGGATATGAGATAAAATGATTTAAAGATTTCTACATTCAAATAAGTGTTAAATATTTTAGGAAAATAATATTAAAGATAAACTGAAACATCATGGTTGCCCAGGAATGTTTGCCTATTTGAATGGAACCAACCCGACTGAAATTCGAATTTGGCTCTACGATTTCTCACCCCATGCAGACATCTAAACTAACGGAACCTTGTATTTCCAAGCGGTTACCTATCTATGTACTGACCACTTGGGAATACGTGTAAGCTTGGATGCGTGCGTGGTGTAATGGATAACGGGCCTGGGTGAGAAATCGGAGATCTGGGTTCGAATTTCAATCGGGTTGGTTACATTCACTTACAAATATCCTTGGGCAATCATGAATCGAAAAGAGACGTGTCACATCGGTCCCAAATGACACGCATTGGGCCATCGAGGTAGCATAATGACCCATCCTAACCGTGAATCTGGGGACGGCCTATCTCTAAGGACCTTCACAGAAGGCTTACCTCTAAGGACCTTCAAAGAAGGCCTACTTCTAAGGACCTTCAAAGAAGGCCTACCTCTAAGGACCTTCATGGAAGGTCTACCTCTAAGGATCTTCTAAGAAGAAAAATGGGAGCATGAACAATATTTGATTTAAGGTTATTAAAATTTACTTAACGAATTTAACTTAATATGATCACGAAGTTGTAAATAAAACATTTATTCCCTCTTTGTAATATAGATAGTGTCACTGTTATAAGACATTTTCATTATAACATCATTTAAATTGAGTAAAACAATATTATCAGAAATGAACTTTCGATAGAACTTGTTATATCAGTAAGGCTGACAGCGCCAAGATCAGAAAGAAAAGAACACATCCATTGTTAAACTAAAACTATACTATCTCGAGCTTACAGTAGAATGATGACATTTAATAAAATACGACTTGAAATATGGAAGTGTGATTTACACATTAAAGATATTCAAGTAATTCGTAACTTCTACTGGAGTAAGCTACCTAACCAGCGTTGTGTAAATGGATGGCAGAAGAAGAACTGGGATGGCTCGTAAGTTGAACAGACGTTGCTTAGAGCTACGATGGATAGAAAATTGTGGAAAGTCATGCTGGTCCGCGTCCCAAATGAATGCTCACCCACAGCACACAAAAGAAGAACCTCTACTGGTAAGTAACAGCTTATATGTGAACAGACAACGAGTTGGGTGAGTACACACACACACAATAAATAAATAAATAAAAACAGAAGAAGGAGGTACATCAAGGGCCTGGAAGTTTAAACATTGTCCGGTGTTGTATAGTCACAAAAACGGAATGTGACACAGAAAGACGAAGAACGGAAGATAGATTCCAGAAACCGAATAAAGTAATAAGATATCGGGGCGGTTGGTTGCTTGCTTGCTTTTGTTTAGCGGCATATCAACCAATATGGGTTATTTAATGCCGAAATCAACATATTTATGACGCAATTGTATGCCTCCAACTACAGATAAAATGTATTGTTAGTAAATTCACTGCAAGTAGGTATTTTTAATAATTTTTTAAAATATAAAAATGCATTCCAGGTATTATTACTATAAAATGTATTTTTATAAATTCATAGTATTTGGGGGTTCACAATTTGCCCATAGCTGGGACCCTAACAGGTGCTACCACCCAGGGTCAGGGTGGACCTTGGTTCAACAGCAATTAAGAGGTAGTTCCATGCTCCTCAAAACTCCCGATCAAAGACCTTGCTGTCGGATGTAGTTTATCGTCACACTCAGGACTAAAGGGATCGGGGAATGTCAGTGATAGGAATCTATGTAATTTCAAATTTTCTATATATCAGCGAATGCTTGACAGGTTAATGCGTCAGAAATGTAGTTCTACTAACGAATGCTGAGAATACCATGGACATGGCATATGAGTAACGAGGAAGTTTTAACGGGAATAGGAACTGCAGAGAAACAGTGGATAACAATCAGAAAGAAACAGCTAAAGTATTTGGGACTTCGCAATGAGAAAAGAAGGCTTGGAGAATTTAACACTTACAAGACATATCTAAGACAAGAGGAGCTGGGGAAACAGCGAATAAGCTGCTTAATCAACCAGAGTAAATGGATGGCATATCACAAAATCAAAGAAGGTTTTTAAGAGTAAAAAGTTACTTATAAGAGGAAAAGATGGGAAGTTTTGGTGAGACATGATTGTCTACTTACAGAAAAGACATCGTCCACAAAAAAAACAAAAACAAATGTATTTTTTTTTCTTACAGAAACTAATGCAACAAGACAAAATGATAAATTATTTACCTGACCAACCCACTAAGGCAGGATGTGGCACAAGATCTATTTTATGTGGGCAGTTCATAATCCTGAATATGGGCTAAGGACAGAAATTGTCCTCTCCCCGCGACCGCTGTAATGCTGGTGTCGATATTACACTGATCCGGCGTTTATTAGTGCAATGGGAAAGGTGCTGCCGCTTACTTCTATCTCGAATAAGGAGAGAACAGATACTATACCTTCATCCCGACCAATAAAAAGTTTTCGATATAATTTCAAAGGTTAATAAGTTTGTTCAGATACCAGTTAGTAGTAGTTATGAAGGCTGTTGTAATTTCTTGATTGTCAAACTAATTGACATTCATGGTCACCTCTTATGTCAGCTGAACAGAAAAAGTACAGTTATGAGATATTAAGAACTGAAATAGTTTCAACTAAAACCAAATTTATGTACGACTAAAAATTATGAAAAACTTAGTGTGTCATTGCTTTCATTTTAAATGCGTCAGGCGATGGCTTGTGTCTGTACTACCCGACTAAGGGATTGAACTCACAGTTACTATGTCCAGAGATTAAAGAGTTGGATTAAATAGTTGGTTCATGAATTTGGTGCTATAGTAATTTTGAGTTCAATCCCTGGGCCGGATAATACAGACTCAGATTCAGTGGAAAACAGGACTAGTTGTAATTGAGCAGCACATAAAAATGAACAAGATGAGACATGGACAATGGAACAAGAACAATCTACCATCCCCTATAGATTAAATAAAAGGTTCAGTTCGAAATCTCCTCAAGTTTATCCGGATCGATTAACACCGGAAACGTTATGATAATTACAACAAAGGAGATTAGTACGACTTCAAATAATGATAACTCATTATCACAGAAATTATCGCCTTAATAGATTTTTTTAATTTATTTTCGCGAAACGACTAAAATATTTATGTAAACCACCTAAAAAAATACCAGTTCTATATTGTCATGAAGAATAATTTTGACAATGTGTTTTTCACACGTAAAATAATAGAACAACAGTGATATAGCAGCATAAAGACGCCGAGTTATGGTCAGCTAATCTCGAAAATAATTAGTAGAAAGTACGGGCCTCACTAGGTGCCACAAACTGATGCTCTTATACCAAAAGTAAGCTTTTTAAATAATTATGTCAGTCGACATACGTAAATAGGCGCCTATATTTTACTCAGATTAGATGTCAAATAAAGATATATTCAGATTACTCAGATTATTATAAAATACACGAGAACTAACTCTCCAAACACTTGAAAATACTTAATGACTCATGATGACATGGTGATTGTCAGATTGAAAACGGGAGATAATTGTTGATCAACTCGGCAGTAAAATGAACCAGCATCAAACAGAATTAAAAATGGGATTTCCATTTTAATAGTGAATAACGTGATCATAAAATAAAAAAAAACAAAACCACGTTCTTTTGGTCGGGTCGATCTGGCCTTTATGAAGTTTTACAATCCTCACACAGATTGTTTTTTTTTTTTTTACAGTGATGTTCACCCTGTACAAAGACCAGAGGTCACTCGTGGTAGCGGGTAACATTAAGAGGCAGTTTATTCAGATAGGAGGGGAAGAAAACGGTTAACCTTAGACTTGAACAGATTCAGAATGTTGTGATCGGAAAAAAAAAAATCCTCTTAGGAGCTCGTTCCACAGAACAGTGGTTCGCGGGAAGAAGCTGTTCGAGTGGAACTTAGTTCTTGCCGATGAAATATGAAGGGGATGTGGGTGGTTTACACAATGTAAGCGATATGGCGAGCCCTAGCCGTGCAGGTTACAACTGACGGAACCAAGGAATGAAATTCCTTCGTGAACTTTCCATAGAAGTAGCAATAGAGCAGTGAGAGGCTTACTGCATCCAACCAGCGAGAGAGAGAGAGAGAGAGAGAGAGAGAGAGAGAGAGAGAGAGAGAGAGAGAGAGAGAGAGTAGTAAATAATTTGTCACCCATAAGGACACGGAAACGCCTTTGAACTCTATCGAGACTGAAAAGTGATGACTGGGTAGCTCCCACCCAAATATGATAACAATACTCCATTTTCAGCCTGATCTGACACTTGTAAAAGTAGAGTAAAGGATGAGGAGTCAGGGACTTACTGTAGCGATGCAGGGAGCCGACCATTTTTCCTGCATCTTTAGCGATAGATCGTGAGTTTAAGGCACGGAGCCTCCCCGAGCGGACACCCGTTCATCGTGACTGGCGGTAGTTTGGGGTCCGATGAAGAAGATACATGAAGCTGAGAATACCATGGACTGAACATGTGAGCAACGAGGAAGTTCTACAGAAAATGAAAACAAAAATGACACATGCTTAACATCAGGAAATTTCTGGGACACAATGAGGAAAGAGGGCTTGGAAAGCTTGATGCACATAGGACAAATTGAAGGCAGGATGGAGAGAGGAAATCTACCCGGTGAACTTGAGTGAATGGATGACGGTGCAAGGTTTGGGAGAGATAGCAAAATCAAAAAATTAATAAGAGCTACTAAGGACAGGAAATTGTGGAAAGCCATGATCGCCAACGTCCTGAAGGGACACGGCATATAGAAGAAGTGGCAGGAAATGGAAGTTGATATCCGATGCAAGGCAGCGGGTGTGGAATTGTGTGTTCAAAAACGAACGATGGTGTAGTCTCTTCATAGCAATACAGGATCTTCGTTATATGGGTTATTATAGCTATACATTATTTTCATAAGGGTGTGGATGGTGTATCATCGCGGAAAGCGAATTAGGCCGAGTTCAATTCCCGCTCGAATTGGTTTCTCCATTTCGCGCTAATGCGTAAAATGAATGAAATTTCATCCATCTATAGGTTAAATAGCAATACAGACTGATCTCTCTTGCCTTTAGGCGACAACCAATTTAGGTGAAGGAAAACAGAATCGACTCCTCTTCAGGCTAGTTTTAAATTCTGTTTTCATTCTCCTAAACTGGTTGCCATCTCAAAGCAAAAGAAAACAGTCAGCTCAACTATTTAACTCATAGCTGAGGGGAGAATAGATGAATTCATACCTTTGCCCAATTGTATTTGTGCAAAAGTGAACGTAACGGACTCGACAAGACTTTTTAAATACCTCAGTCGATATCATTCATTTGTTCAAAGAGGGTTTGGCTCCGTCGGGCCCTAGACACACCACTACTGATATGGCTGCACTAAATATTGTGCCTTTACGACGCTAATGGTTTACGACACACGCACACACACATATTTTGATTACATTAAAAGTGCTAAATAAGCAGGTTCACTTTCTATAGAGAAAGTTACAATCGAGAAGGTGCATATTTTCTTTCTTCAATCATTCCTAAGCGTAAATGTAACACAAAGTCGAAAGTATGGGGCACCAAGTAAGGATTGAACTCACAACTCAGTCGTAATTGATCTTGCGGGACATGCTTAGCAAGCCATTACACTACGTCGATGTCCCCAGGCGAATCTGTTATGGTCAGACAAACAATTTAGAATTCACTTTGGTCAAAGCTACTGTTAGTTTGAAGAATATCAATTCTAATAATGCTAAACACAGGATTCTGTATAGTAGGATCGTCTTTACCTTGAGAGCTGCGAACAGTTTTAAGTAGCAAAACTAGTAAATTATTTTGTCAGTCTTTTGTTACTCGGCTTTTTTTGCCAGTCTTTTGTCTGTCGTTCTTTGTTGCTGGTATAGGGTGCTACACAGATTGTCTACATTACCTCATTACCTCTTTATATTCTAAACTTTGCTTAGTCTGCAACAAACTACTTACATTATATAGTATTCCTAAATAGACACCGAATATAAGTACAAACTAGGTTCCGATTAACTTCGATGCTTTCTTTCACTTTGATATTGCGTAACGAGCGAACTTATATTCTAGTAAAATACATAACCTTCTGAAAGAAACTTTGCCCTCGATTGGCACGACTGATGCAAAACTCAAGAAGAATATCTCATTATGCCTTCTCGGTCTTACGTTTTCTACTGGCATGTATTGGAAAGACTATATAGAATCAAGTAGTCTACTGGTGAGGAAAGTTGGTTTACTGTGTCGTGCTAGACAATTTTTCGCGCCAGAATCTATCTTGTACTTTTATGGGTCTGACGATAAACTACGTCCGCGTCCTGGGTAAGACGATAAACTATGTCCAACAGCAAGGCCTCTGATCAGGAGGTTTTGAGGAGCGTGGAACCACCTCTTAATTGCTGGTATTCCCAGGTCCACCCTAACCCAGGGTGGTAGCACCTGATAGGGTCCCAGCTATGGGTAAATAGTTAACCCCCAAACTGGGATCAAAACACTATAAAAGTGTAAAAATAGGTATTAATACCAGAAATACTTTGTAAAAAATTATTACCAGCAATACATTTTTGAAAAAAAAAATTACCAGCTATACATTTAAAAAAAAAAAATTACCAGCAAGAAAAATCTTGTCGGCATTAAATGACCCATTGAGGTTGATATGCCGTAAAACAAACCAAACCAAAGCAAACTTTATGGGTCTACCATTCTTTCGAGCATTAAATATTGCTACACCATCTGGTTTGGAGCTTCCACTATGTATCTAGAGATTCTTGACAAAATCCAGAGAAGAATCTGCAATATCATCGGTCCTGTCATGGCATCACAGTCTCAGTCATTTCCCCACGGCCGTAACATAAATTCCTTTTCTATAAATATTTTCATGGTAATTGTACTGATGAGCTTTCATCTTTGGTACCCCGACTTCACGAATATAAGCGCAGTACTAGATTGGCAGCCCGGTCTCATTACATTACTTTTGAAATTGTTAAATGAAACCATAAGTTCTATTCAAAATAATTTCCCCACCTCGCATTCTCCGCTTTGAAACACTCTTTCAGCTTCTTGTTTACCTGTCAAATACGATCTTCAAAAATGTAAATACAATGTCCATCATTATCTTCTTTCCGTTCTTTTATTGTCCTCTCTCCTCAGTAATGTGTTTCTCAGTTTCTTTCACGCTTTATAAGCCCTTGCGTCTTAGTGGCTTTATCACCTTGTTTGGTATAAAATGATTAAAAAAATAACCCGATTTTCAACCAACGACAGTTAAGGTTATTAGTTTACATTCCGATAGATGTTTATTTTTGTTGGTCCGTGGCCCAGTAGATTATATCTGAACAAATGAATGGTATCGACTGAGATTTAAGACGTCTTATCGGCGAACCGAGTTCGAATTTCAGTCGTGATCTTTACGTTCACTTTCTCACAAATACATTTGGGAAAGGTATGAATTCATCTATGCTCTCCTCAACTATGGGTTAAATTGTCAAACTGACTGGTCTGTTTTTAAGATGGCAACCAGTCTAGGAGAAGGAAAACTCTGAATTCAAAGCTAACCTGAAGAGAGATGGGTTCTGTTAGGCTATCTTGCACTAGACGCACCGCTGCTATTATGACTGTGATATATATAGTGCTCCTACGACCCTCAGGAGTTACGAGACGTGATGTGACGTAACTTTCTATATCTTCAGTTTCATATAATTTAAAAAAAAGAAGTATTTATATTATTTACACTCGGACTGTTGTCCTCATATCACTACGTTTCGACTATTATGCCATCTGGCCTTCATCAGGTACTTGTTGATTCGGGTTAACTTCACAAGATCTTGAACTGAACCCTACAATTTATATATGGCTGTAGATTGTTCTCGTCCTATTACCCATGTATAGTTCTTATTTTAGAACTGCTCAGTTATTGCTCGCCACGTTTACCCTGGTTCAAAGTAGCCGGCCCAGGGATTTAACTCATAATTAAAATGTCACCAAATTCATGAACCAATGCTTTAATCCACTATGCTATTGTAAAAAAAAAAGAAAAAAAAGAAAAAAAAGAAAAAGAAAAAGAAAAAACTATTTCTCTATAGATTGATATTATTACTTAATGGATATTAATACTGGAACATTGTATTATTTTAATTAATCGCCTAAAGCCTTCATTATTACATCAAATGTCTACTTAAAATACCTTTACGCTGAATTAGCACCCATATAATTTATAGATTCCATTAATTTAATTTGCACTAGTTAGGAAAGTGAACTACAGACCGAGAAATTTTAGATATTATCTTAAGTGTCAGATCAGCAGAGACCTATTCTAGACTAGTCTGGGAAGAATTATGTCAAGTTATTTTTTCTTCTGCTATTATCATCTCAAAATTTTAAATAGAAAAAAACAATAAAAAAACATGTTTTGGATGATCAGGATGGCGCATGCACAATGAGTCACGGCTTCCCAAACAAATACGCATGTTGTGTTGAAACTCTCTTGGAAAGGAGGAAAGAAATAGATAGCTTTAAGGTAGCACGCTTCAAACCGAATTCTCAGAGAAATTTACAACCCAAGAATTGCAAATTTACAGTAACTTTCCAAAAGTTTCCGCATCATTTAATCGGATGATGTCAGCATTTCAGATTCCGTTGCTGCAAGGATGGCAGTAAAAGATTGGCTGAGGGACTGACCCATATCCAATATACCTGAACGCTTGTCTGCGTTTCGTCGTGGGGAAAAATCGATGTACAAATAAACGAGATGACATTTAGTGAATCACAAATATATCTTCTCTGAAAGAAATTAATATGTAGTTTAGTCACGTTCATTATTGAATGACATAAACAAAAATTATGTACTTATTTGTCCATTTTGTTTCTTGTGATATCCATTTCTTTTTCTCTTTTTATTCTTCATTTCTCCTACTTTATATTGTTTCCTTTTCCTCTTTTTCTTCAACGCTATCATTATTCTTTATTGTTATTTGAACAGTTTAACTGTCGCCATCATTTTATTTTCTCTTATACTTTCTTTCTTTCTTTAGCATAATCTTTGTTTTCTATTGAGGTATGAATACATACACGTAACTCTTTATCTCTTTCTGTTTCTCTTTTCCTTTTCATTCTTTCTTTCTTCATCTTTCTTTCTTTCTTTCTTTCTTTCTTCAGCATTATCTTTATTTTCTATTGCAGTATGAATACATACACGTAACACTTTGTCTATTTCCTTTTCTTATCTGCTTTCTTCATTCTTTCTTTCTTTCTTTCTTTCTTTCTTTCATCTTTCTTTCTTTTTGATTTCTCCTATTTTCTACCATTTAATTCTGCCTCTTTCCTATCCTTCTTGCTTTCCTTCCTTCCCTTCTTCCTTCCTTCCTTTCTTTCTTTCTTTCTTTCTTTCTTTCTTTCTTTCTTTCTTCAGCATTATTTTTATTGCAGTATGAACACACACGCGTAACACTTTATCTATTTCCTTTTCTCTTCTTTCTTCATTCTTTCTTTTTTTTCTTTCTTCACCTTTCTTTCTTTTTGTTTTCTCCTATTTTCTCCCATTTAATTCTGTCTCTTTCCTTCCATCCCTTTTTCTTTTTTTTCTTTTATACTTCTATATAGTCGCATTTGTGTTGCGTATCTACGATGATAAAATATATTCAGACTGAAAACAAAAATTCTCAAAGTGAATATTTATGGCAGTGGAGACATTTGTATAATTCTAAAATCTTGTGTTCTGTGCGATTTTACAAGCTGAGAATACCACTCGTTGAACCCAACATTGAATAATGTAGAGTTACGTTAAATTACAATCAACGTCTAAAAATGATTCTAGAAAAGAAATTTATCGCTCTCTTCCTAGCCTATGCCATGGTGGTGGTGGTGGTGGTGGTGGTGGTGGTGATAATAATAAACGAATATACATCGCATTGTGATAAGCGAATATCGCATTCGTTGATAGAAACGCTTTATTTGTATTTTATTGTCATTGTTATTATTGATCAAACAATTCATTATCGGCTTTATCTTGACCCGCTCAACAAACAGAAGTCATAATTAGACATTAAGAGAAGGAATATGATCGAGAGTTGGGATGCCGAACGTATCATTTAAAAGAATATACATATGAAGAGAAGTGGATAAGTAAATCGGTAAGTTTTCGTTGAATAGAATAAAAACAGACCGACACTGAACCAAATATATTACGAGTGTAATAGACACGTCTTGAAGTACATGTAATACCATTTGCATTTCTACCAATTCTTATCATATTATATATATATATATATATATATATATATATATATATATATATATATATATATATATATATATATATATATATATCCGACTGATGTCAAATCAGTCGGGTTTCGATCCTGGTGTGAGACAATCGGATGTCTAGCCACACTGAATAGCTGTCATACAGCGAATCAGTCTGTCTGTGGATGACGATATATATATATATATATATATATATATATATATATATATATATATATATATATATATATTTACGCATAATATCTTCATTCAAACATGCTTCATTGAACAATATAGGCATATTAAATATATCTATTTATTTTTATAATAATCATTTCTAGTTCTCTAACCAGTTTCTTGATGTTAACATGAAATTCATCAAGGAAGGCACCGTAGTTTTTTCTTGCCCTAGTACTTTCGATCTCCCCCTAGATCATTCTCAGAGGAGAATTACAAAGACAAACTTATTGTAACTAGGCTGAGATTGATGCGATTGTGATTTTGTTTAAAAAAAAAGCTCTGCTATAATTATTTTAAAATTTAAATTCATGTGTTGTAGCAATGGAATTTTTTTTAAAAACACAGGTTATATATATATATATATATATATATATATATATATATATTTTCTGGTTAGCTCCTTACATTTAGAAGCGTGTTTTTTAAAAAAAATCTATTGCTACAACGGATAAATTTAAATTTTAAAACAGTTATAGCAGAGCGCGTTCACGAGTGTTTTAAAAGAATCACCATCACATAAATCACAGTTACAATAAGTTTATCTTTGTAATTCTCCTTTGAGGGTGATCTCAGAGGAGATCGAAAGTACTTAGCTAAGAAAAAACTGTGGCACCTTCCTTGATGAATTTCATCTTAACATCAAGAATCTGGTTAGACAACTAAAAAGGAGTACTATAAAAATAAATAGATATAATTAATATGCCTATATTATTCAATGAAGAATGTTTGAATGAAGATATGCTGTATATATATATATATATATATATATATATATATATATATATATATATATATATATATACACAAAATCCAAAGTATTGGTAAAACAAATATGGTAACTAAAGAAAAACACTACTAAAAAGAAAACCAACAACCAATAAAACAAAAGAAAAAAAAAAATTAGAAGAAAACGGGAGAAGAAAGCATAACTAAGAAGAAAAGACAAGACAGATATCTATCTAAACAATAATATAAAATGCTGTATGTCTAAATTACCAAGACAGACATATTACGCTCCCCCAGCGTCACAACTAAGAAAGAGACAAATTTCCGAGTGTTACTTGAGTTACACGTTACTGCGATCGTCAGGCGACCAGAATACACACACACACATATATGTGCACTTTTAGAAGAAAGGGAATTTGTTGACTGCTGCTGCTGATTAATGCTAATCTCTTCGCTATGAATTGAACCCTCTGGTAAATAATCTGGATCCTGGCTTGAAGCAATTGCATGTCTAGCCACACTGATGAGCTATGATACAGCAAAACAGTCTGTCTGTGGATTACTATATATATATACTAGCAGTAGAGCCCGGCGTTGCCTGGGGATGTAACAGTAAGAGATAGATCAAGTATCGACCATCATAAAGACTGAAAAATAAAATTGACAAAGATAATTAAGGTTGACGGACACGCATGTCTTAAGGTTGACGGACACGCATGTCTTAATTAGTTTTTTTTTGTTTTTTTCCGAATTGGTCAGACCCAAACTCAAACAAAACATTGTTTTCAATCGTTATGAGTCTATCGATTGAATAGAATTTTATTATAAACAATTGTCTTCAAAATGGAATTTTTAAAGCATTCTGAATGTAAAAATAAGAAAAAAGTGTGCAAGACAATAAGAAACACTACCTGCCAAAAAAAAGTGAAGTTTTGTTGAAATCGGTTGAAAAATGTAGGAAATCCGATCCCATACATAAACGAACACACACACACACACACAACACACACACACACACACACACACACACACACACACACACACACACAATCTGGGTTTTAAATAAGTATAACTCGATATGAGTTGTCCCCCTTTCATCCTCGCGATGACTCTAAATCGTGTTTTCAAATTGATTTCGTGCAAAAACAATTGTGTTTTTCCAATTTTTGGCGCTGTCAGAACCACTGCAAGGTAATTTTACGTAGTCCTGTGAAGTTTTGTTGAAATCGGTTGAAAAATGTAGGAAATCCGATCCAATATATAAACGTACAGACACACACACAATCTGTGTTTTATAATAATAAGATATATATATATATATATATATATATATATATATATATATATATATATATATATATATATATACCGTTCAATGAAATTTGAAGGATAAAAAGCCAACGAATTGATGCCAATATTGTCAATAAAATTAATATTTATTACATATTAACCTTTTGACTGAAATGAAGCACAAAGAAATAGATTTTAAAGTCGGAATTTTCCAACAAGCCGGTGTTCCTTTTAAACGATGTGAGGAATAAACAAAAAGTAAGTCCCATTTCTTTTATTGACAATATTGGTATGAATTTGTTTGGCTTTTTATCCTTCAAATTTTATTAACCGGCCTATTTAATCTACATATTATACGGAGCGCACGTAGACCACCTTTAATATATGTATATATATGATTTTTAAATTTATATATATATATATATATATATATATATATATATGTATATATATATATATTAGATATGTTTAGGCATCAAGTATTCATCACCCCCCCCAATTCAATTTCTTACACTAAAAAAATGTTTTTGGGCTTTAAATAACCGGCAGAAAAGAGGTTGATAAGCCAGAGAAAACGAATCAATCAATATTTCTGATGATATATGCACATAAGTCCGGAATAGAAGAGTACGTTGGAATAAAAGGGTAGGTTGGCAAATTGATTTGTTTTTGAAACAAGAAAATGTTGGAATAAACAGGCAGCTCTGAAATGTTGAAAATGACCTGGAATAAGATATGCCATGCGTGATGCACGCCTGGACGACCATCTCCCTCTTTTCGATTCATGATTGCTAGAATTCCCGCAGTAAGCTGCCGTTACAGTCTATAGGACCCATTCTGTCCTGCTATTTAACCCATAGCCTGAGGGAGGGAGAAGAGTTGGATTCGTACCTTTCCTAATGGTATTTGCGCGCAAGTGAATGCAACGAATTCTACTGGAATTTGAACTCGGCCCTCAAACTTCACATTCCGACTCATTCTCCATCACACCATCTGTACATCCAAGCTTACAGCAATTGGTATTCTCAACCGATCACTGGTCTAGACATTGACCAGGCTCTACGTTGCTGAACTTCGGTGATCAAACGAGAACCGGTGTTTCAAAGTGATACGGCCGTATACCAACATTGGGTGGAATGGATAGAAAAAAAAATTAAATTTAAAAAGCCGGCCACGGTCGTCTATTTTGGCCGCGTGAGTATCCAGTCTGGAGGAACAGATGCTATCCCACTTTACCATAGCGTTGCATGCAGATGGTATCAGCAAATGGTAAATGCCATTATCACGGGGGATCAAAATCACTAACAATGGCTTAAAATGCCAACAGGTGTTCGAGATTTAGTAGATATACTAAATTTACTAGTTGTCGTATAGGCATGTGGTAGAGATGTTAGAACGTTCGCTTTCTGACCATAAATCTGTTCATATCTATCTATCACAGTCTGTTCATATCTATCTACCATTGGAGGTACTTATTCTTTGAGGCCCTATCAATTTTAATTTACATAAACTCTTCCGATAGCCTTATTTGGGCTCCTATTCCCTAATGATTAAAGTTAAGGACTAGTTTAATATGTGTGTGGATATATCAATCTTTCATTTCTCGGTTCCTGTGTATCTTGCCTAAAATCAACCCAGTAATCCTCTCTCCATTACCAGCCCTTGTTCTTGAGTTTACTTGTCCTCGGCAGATACTGGCCTTTTTCTCTCCTTTATTTAATTTTAATTATCTCCAGCTGTCAGTATTGCTTTTAGATATTCTCTTCCGCGTTAACTCTTTGTTCAGTTTATTGCTGGACCGAACTTTGGGCTCGAATCCTACTATGGTCGATTTGTCTTCTTGATGTTATCGGCGGCTCTTCCATGATATGCAGCCTTATGGAGCTCACGACGAACAGTCTTAGTAGAAACTGGAGTATTCAGATGATTATTCAACTCAGCAGTCACCTCGACCGCAGTAGTCCGGCCCGAATTGCTACGGTTGCTAGAGATTGTTTTGCACTGTTTCTCGAATTGCGTTAGAGTTCTTGTTATAGTAGCTCTTGATAAACCAAACAGTTCAGCAATGTTAGTGATCGAGGCTCCTACCACGCGAGCTCCAACAATTTGCCCTTTTTCGAATTCGAAGAGGTCACGCATTTAGCTTAAATTTTACTAAATTCTAAAAATAAATAAGAAAAAGACAGTAAATTAAATAAATAAACATATTTACAATAGATATAATCTGCAATTACGAAGTTTTAGTTAAAGTTTTTAATAGGTCTTTGAAATATAGGAGTGGAATTTGCACCTGTTCCAATTATTTTGTCCAACCCATATATGTTGCAGTAAGGTTCACTCTGTACAAGGCCCAGGGCCACTCGAGGTAAAGGGTTACGTTAAATGGTAGTTTATCTGGATAAGAGGGGAAGATAACAGTTAATTCTAGACTTGAAAGTTGAAAATTGTAGTGATCGGGGAAACATCCTCTTAGGAGTTTGTTCCACAGAGCAGTGGTTCGCGGGAAGAAGCTGTTCGAGTGGAACTTAATTCTCACCGATGGAATATGAAGGGAATGTGGATGGTTTGCTACAATGTAAGTGGCATGACAGGTCCTAGCCGTGAAGGTTAGACCTGGCGAATCCTAGATGTGAAGTTTAGACCTGGCGGCTCCTAGCCGTGAATGTTAGACCTGGCGGGTGCCAGACGTGGAGATTAGACCTGTCGGGTCCTAGACGTGAAGATTAGACCTGGCGAATCCTAGCCGTGAAGATTAGACCTGGCGAATCCTAGACCTGAAGGTTAGACCTGGCGGCTCCTAGCCGCGAAGGTTAAACCTGGCGGGTGCTAGACGTGGAGATTAGACCTGGCGGGTGCTAGACGTGGAGATTAGACCTGGCGAATCCTAGCCGTGAAGGTTAGACCTGGCGGCTCCTAGCCGTGAAGTTTAGACCTGGCGGATGCTAGACGTGGAGATTAGACCAGGCGGGTCCTAGACGTGGAGATTAGACCTGGCGAATCCTAGCCGTGAAGGTTAGACCTGGCGGGTCCTAGCCGTGAAGATTAGACCTGGCGGCTCCTAGCCGTGAAGATTAGACCTGGCGAATCCTAGCCGTGAAGGTTAGACCTGGCGGGTGCTATACGTGGAGATTAGACCTGGCGGGTCCTAGCCGTGAAGGTTAGACCTGGCGAATCCTAGCCGTGATGGTTAGACCTGGCGGATGCTAGACGTGGAGATTAGACCTGGCGGGTCCTAGACGTGGATATTAGAGCTGGCGAATCCTAGCCGTGAAGGTTAGACCTGGCGGGTCCTAGCCGTGAAGATTAGACCTGGCGAATCCTAGCCGTGAAGATTAGACCTGGCGAATCCTAGCCGTGAAGGTTAGACCAGGCGGGTCCTAGCCTTGAAGATTAGACCTGGCGGCTCCTAGCCGTGAAGATTAGACCTGGCGAATCCTAGCCGTGAAGGTTAGACCTGGCGGGTGCTAGACGTGGAGATTAGACCTGGCGGGTCCTAGCCGTGAAGGTTAGACCTGGCGAATCCTAGCCGTGATGGTTAGACCTGGCGGATGCTAGACGTGGAGATTAGACCTGACGGGTCCTAGACGTGGATATTAGACCTGGCGGAATCCTATCCGGAAGGTTAGACCTGGCGGCTCCTTGCCGTGAAGGTTAGACCTGGCGAATCCTAGCCGTGAAGGTTAGACCTGGCGGATGCTAGAGGTGGAGATTAGACCTGGCGGGTCCTAGACGTGGAGATTAGACCTGGCGAATCCTAGCCGTGAAGGTTAGACCTGGCGGATGCTAGACGTGGAGATTAGACCTGGCGGGTCCTAGACGTGGAGATTAGACCTGGCGAATCCTAGCCGTGAAGGTTAGACCTGGTGGCTCCTAGCCGTGAAGATTAGACCTGGGTTAGCCGTGAATATTAGACCTGGCGAATCCTAGCCGTGAAGGTTAGACCTGGCGGGATGTTAGACCTGGCGGGTGGACGTGGATTAGACCTGGCGGGTCCTAGACGTGGAGATTAGACCTGGCGAATCCTAGCCGTGAAGGTTAGACCTGGCGGCTCCTAGCCGTGAAGGTTAGACCTGGCGGGTGCTAGACGTGGAGATTAGACCTGGCGGGTCCTAGACGTGGAGATTAGAGCTGGCGAATCCTAGCCGTGAAGGTTAGACCTGGCGGATGCTAGACGTGAAGATTAGACCTGGCGAATCCTAGCTGTGAAGATTAGACCTGGCGAATCCTAGCCGTGGAGATTAGACCTGGCGGGTCCTAGCCGTGAAGGTTAGACCAGGCGGCTCCTAGCCGTGAAGATTAGACCTGGCGAATCCTAGCTGTGAAGATTAGACCTGGCGAATCCTAGCTGTGAAGATTAGACCTGGCGAATCCTAGCCGTGAAGGTTAGACCTGGCGGGTCCTAGCCGTGTAGGATAGACCTGGCGGATCCTAGACGTGGAGATTAGACCTGGCGGGTCCTAGCCGTGAAGGTTAGACCTAGCGGAACAAAGGACTGTAGTTCGCTCGAGCACTTTCCATGGAAGTCACGATAGAGTAGTGAGATGCTCGCCACATTTCGTCTTTGAGAAAGAGGTTAGAGGATGAAAAGTAATTCGTCTTTCAAAAGGACTGGGAGATACTTTTGAACTCTATCAAAGCTAGAGAGTGAGGTGTGGGCATCTTCCGCCCAGATATGACAACAGTACTCCATTCTAGGCCTGACCTGGCTCTTGTAAAGGTAGATTATAGTATGAGGAGTCAAGTACTTACTGGAGCCGTACAGGGAGCCGACCATTTTACCTGCATATTTAGCAATGGATCGTATGTACGAATTCCACTTGAAGTCAGGGGTGAGTCTGAGGCCCAATAGTCACTCAAGTACGGAGCCTCCTCGAGGGGACATCCGTTCATCGTGACTGGCGGTAGTTCAGGGTTCGAACGGCGGTGATAGAATGTAACTAGTTTGGTTTTCGAGGCATTGAATGCAACCAAACAGTTTTTTTTCTCACTGAGAAGTTAGTGCTAGATCGGAAGAGAAGGTCAGCTGCCAATCTTTGATCATGTAGAATTTGGGAGGTGCAGTGGTATGTCGTCGTATCATCGACATTATATCAATATTAAGTTATGCATTTTGTCAGTCGCATATTATGATAGCTGATACAATATTTATGTTCTAGTAATCAATGAGGCCTTATTTTAAACAGGGCCGTAAAGCAGGTGAAGTTGCTTGCATGATTCGTATGGTAGCAGCATATAAAACAATATCTGAGCGTACCGTCTTAAACTGAGTAAAGTGTTTTAAATGCGGTGAAGCTACGACTCAAAGACGTATTTGAACTGCGAGGAAAGCTTGACATATTTGGGAAAGACATTAGAATAACTCAAAATTTATACTGCTAGCAAACCATCTGCATTCGGATAGACAATGAATTAAGTACACGAAAATAGAGAGTGTAAGACAACGATGCAAATACTTGCCGGATATATTTAACTTTTACATCGAGAAAAACCTAAGCGAACTAGAAGTTCTACAAGAATTTATTATTGGTGTCAACAATCTTAACAACATGACATGTGCAGATGGCACCAAGTCGATGGCAGGCATAAAAAGAAAACATCAGGGACTTCTAGAAGAGGTAATGATGAAAAGCGGGAAGAAAGAAATAACCATCAATTGTAAGAAGACAGAATGTATGGTAGTCAACAAAAGGAACAGCTCAAGATGCAAACTATGAATTAGAGGTAGTAAAAGAAAGCGAGTAGAAACACCTAACCATCAATTGTAAGAAGACAGAATTTATGGTTGTCAGCAAGATGCACACCATGGATTGGCGGTAACTAAAAGTAAGCGAGTAGAAACGCCTAACCATCAATTGTAAGAAGACAGAATTTATGGTTGTCAGCAAGATGTAAACCATGGATTGGCGGTAAGTAAAAGAAAGCGAGTAGAAACACCTAACCATCAATTGTAAGAAGACAGAATTTATGGTTGTCAGCAAGATGCAAACCATGGATTGGCGGTAACTAAAAGAAAGCGAGTAGAAACACCTAACCATCAATTGTAAGAAGACAGAATTTATGGTTGTCAGCAAGATGCACACCATGGATTGGCGGTAACTAAAAGAAAGCGAGAGAAACGCCTAACCATCAATTGTAAGAAGACAGAATTTATGGTTGTCAGCAAGATGTAAAACCATGGATTGGCGGTAAGTAAAAAGAAAGCGAGTAGAAACACCTAACCATCAATTGTAAGAAGACAGAATTTATGGTTGTCAGCAAGATGCAAAAACCATGGATTGGCGGTAACTAAAAAGAAAGCATTGAAACACCTAACCATCAATTGTAAGAAGACAGAATTTATGGTTGTCAGCAAGATGCACACCATGGATTGGCGGTAACTAAAAAGAAAGCGAGTAGAAACGCCTAACCATCAATTGTAAGAAGACAGAATTTATGGTTGTCAGCAAGATGTAAACCATGGATTGGCGGTAACTAAAAGAAAGCGAGTAGAAACGCCTAACCATCAATTGTAAGAAGACAGAATTTATGGTTGTCAGCAAGATGCAAACCATGGATTGGCGGTAACTAAAAGAAAGCGAGTAGAAAACGCCTAACCGTCAATTGTAAGATGACAGAATTTTTGGTTGTCAGCAAGATGTAAACCATGGATTGGCGGTAACTAAAAAGAAAGACGAATTTATGGTTGTAGAAACGCAAAAACCATCAATTGTAAGAAGACAGAATTTATGGTTGTCAGCAAGATGCAAACCATGGATTGGCGGTAACTAAAAGAAAGTAGAAACGCCTAACCATCAATTGTAAGAAGACAGAATTTATGGTTGTCAGCAAGATGCAAACCATGGATTGGCGGTAACTAAAAGAAAGCGAGTAGAAACGCCTAACCATCAATTGTAAGAAGACAGAATTTATGGTTGTCAGCAAGATGTAAAACCATGGATTGGCGGTAACTAAAAAGAAAGCGTAGAAACGCCTAACCGTCAATTGTAAGATGACAGAATTTTTGGTTGTCAGCAAAGATGTAAACCATGGATTGGCGGTAACTAAAAAGAAAGCGAGTAGAAACGCCTAACCATCAATTGTAAGAAGACAGAATTTATGGTTGTCAGCAAGATGCAAACCATGGATTGGCGGTAACTAAAAAAAAGAAATTAGAGAAACGCCTAACCATCAATTGTAAGAAGACAGAGTTTATGGTTGTCAGCAAGATGCAAACCATGGATTGGCGGTAACTAAAAGATAGCGAAGAAACGCCTAACCATCAATTGTAAGATGACAGAATTTTTGGTTGTCAGCAAGATGCAAACCATGGATTGGCGGTAACTAAAAAAGATAGAGTAGAAACGCCTAACCATCAATTGTAGACAGAATTTTGGTTGTCAGCAAGATGTAAAAAAAAAAAAATGGATTGGCGGTAACTAAAAGAAAGCGAGTAGAAACGCCTAACCATCAAGTAAGATGACAGAATTTTTGGTTGTCAGCAAGATGTAAACCATGGATTGGCGGTAACTAAAAAGAAAGCGATAGAAACGCCTAACCGTCAATTGTAAGAAGACAGAATTTATGGTTGTCAGCAAGATGTAAAACCATGGATTGGCGGTAAAAAGAAAGCGAGTAGAAACGCCTAACAAGATCAATTGTAAGATGACAGAATTTATGGTTGTCAGCAAGATGTAAACCATGGATTGGCGGTAACTAAAGAAAAGAAACGCCTAACCATCAATTGTAAGAAGACAGAATTTATGGTTGTCAGCAAATGCAAAACCATGGATTGGCGGTAACTAAAAGAAAGCGAGTAGAAACGCCTAACCATCAATTGTAAGAAGACAGAATTTATGGTTGAGCAAGATGTAAACCATGGATTGGCGGTAACTAAAAAGAAAGCGAGTAGAAACGCCTAACCATCAATTGTAAGAAGACAGAATTTATGGTTGTCAGCAAGATGCAAAACCATGGATTGGCGGTAACTAAAAAGAAAGCGAGTAGAAACGCCTAACCATCAATTGTAAGAAGACAGAATTTATGGTTGTCAGCAAGATGTAAAAACCATGGATTGGCGGTAACTAAAAGAAAGCGAGTAGAAACGCCTAACCATCAATTGTAAGAAGACAGAATTTATGGTTGTCAGCAAGATGTAAACCATGGATTGGCGGTAACTAAAAGAAAGCGAGTAGAAACGCCTAACCGTCAATTGTAAGAAGACAGAATTTTTGGTTGTCAGCAAGATGTAAACCATGGATTGGCGGTAACCTAAAAAAGAAAGCGAGTAGAAACGCCTAACCATCAATTGTAAGAAGACAGAAATTTCAGCAAGATGGTTGTCAGCAGAAGATGTCAGCAAAACCATGGATTGGCGGTAACTAAAAGAAAGCGAGTAGAAACGCCTAACCATCAATTGTAAGAAGACAGAATTTATGGTTGTCAGCAAGATGCAAACCATGGATTGGCGGTAACTAAAAGAAAGCGAGTAGAAACGCCTAACCATCAATTGTAAGAAGACAGAATTTATGGTTGTCAGCAAGATGCAAACCATGGATTGGCGGTAACTAAAAGAAAGCGAGTAGAAACGCCTAACCATCAATTGTAAGAAGACAGAATTTATGGTTGTCAGCAAGATGCAAACCATGGATTGGCGGTAGAAAACTAAAAGAAAGACGATGGTTGTAGAAACGTCTAACCATCAATTGTAAGAAGACAGAATTTATGGTTGTCAGCAAGATGTAAACCATGGATTGGCGGTAACTAAAAGAAAGCGAGTAGAAACGCCTAACCATCAATTGTAAGAAGACAGAATTTATGGTTGTCAGCAAGATGCAAACCATGGATTGGCGGTAACTAAAAGAAAGCGAGTAGAAACGCCTAACCGTCAATTGTAAGATGACAGAATTTTTGGTTGTCAGCAAGATGCAAAACCATGGATTGGCGGTAACTAAAAGAAAGCGAGTAGAAACGCCTAACCATCAATTGTAAGAAGACAGAATTTATGGTTGTCAGCAAGATAAAAACCATGGATTGGCGGTAACTAAAAGAAAGCGAGTAGAAACGCCTAACCGTCAATTGTAAAGATGACAGAATTTTTGGTTGTCAGCAAGATGCAAACCATGGATTGGCGGTAACTAAAAAGAAAGCGAGTAGAAACGCCTAACCATCAATTGTAAGAAGACAGAATTTATGGTTGTCAGCAAGATGCAAAAACCATGGATTGGCGGTAACTAAAAAGAAAGCGAGTAGAAACGCCTAACCATCAATTGTAAGATGACAGAATTTATGGTTGTCAGCAAGATGTAAACCATGGATTGGCGGTAACTAAAAGAAAGCGAGTAGAAACGCCTAACCATCAATTGTAAGAAGACAGAATTTATGGTTGTCAGCAAGATGCAAACCATGGATTGGCGGTAACTAAAAAGAAAGCGAGTAGAAACGCCTAACCATCAATTGTAAGAAGACAGAATTTATGGTTGTCAGCAAGATGTAAACCATGGATTGGCGGTAACTAAAAGAAACGGAGTAGAAACGCCTAACCATCAATTGGCGCCTAACCATCAATTGTAAGAAGACAGAATTTATGGTTGTCAGCAAGATGTAAAACCATGGATTGGCGGTAACTAAAAGAAAGCGAGTAGAAACGCCTAACCATCAATTGTAAGAAGACAGAATTTATGGTTGTCAGCAAGATGTAAAACCATGGATTGGCGGTAACTAAAAAGAAAGCGAGTAGAAACGCCTAACCATCAATTGTAAGAAGACAGAATTTATGGTTGTCAGCAAGATGCAAACCATGGATTGGCGGTAACTAAAAGAAAGCGAGTAGAAACGCCTAACCATCAATTGTAAGAAGACAGAATTTATGGTTGTCAGCAAGATGTAAACCATGGATTGGCGGTAACTAAAAGAAAGCGAGTAGAAACGCCTAACCATCAATTGTAAGAAGACAGAATTTATGGTTGTCAGCAAGATGCAAACCATGGATTGGCGGTAACTAAAAAGAAAGCGAGTAGAAACGCCTAACCATCAATTGTAAGAAGACAGAATTTATGGTTGTCAGCAAGAAAGATGTAAACCATGGATTGGCGGTAACTAAAAGAAAGCGAGTAGAAACGCCTAACCATCAATTGTAAGAAGACAGAATTTATGGTTGTCAGCAAGATGCAAAACCATGGATTGGCGGTAACTAAAAGAAAGCGAGTAGAAACGCCTAACCATCAATTGTAAGAAGACAGAATTTATGGTTGTCAGCAAGATGCAAACCATGGATTGGCGGTAACTAAAAGAAAGCGAGTAGAAACGCCTAACCATCAATTGTAAGATGACAGAGTTTTTGGTTGTCAGCAAGATGCAAACCATGGATTGGCGGTAACTAAAAGAAAGCGAGTAGAAACGCCTAACCATCAATTGTAAGAAGACAGAATTTATGGTTGTCAGCAAGATGCAAACCATGGATTGGCGGTAACTAAAAAGCGGTAGAAACGCCTAAAAAGAAAGACGCAAGATGTAAACAATGGAAACTAAAAGAAAGCGAGTAGAAACGCCTAACCATCAATTGTAAGAAGACAGAATTTATGGTTGTCAGCAAGATGCAAACCATGGATTGGCGGTAACTAAAAGAAAGCGAGTAGAAACGCCTAACCGTCAATTGTAAGAAGACAGAATTTTTGGTTGTCAGCAAGATGTAAACCATGGATTGGCGGTAACTAAAAGAAAGCGAGTAGAAACGCCTAACCATCAATTGTAAGAAGACAGAATTTATGGTTGTCAGCAAGATGTAAAACCATGGATTGGCGGTAACTCAAAAAGAAAGCGAGTAGAAACGCCTAACCGTCAATTGTAAGATGACAGAATTTTTGGTTGTCAGCAAGATGTAAACCATGGATTGGCGGTAACTAAAAGAAAGCGAGTAGAAACGCCTAACCATCAATTGTAAGAAGACAGAATTTATGGTTGTCAGCAAGATGCAAACCATGGATTGGCGGTAACTAAAAGAAAGCGAGTAGAAACGCCTAACCGTCAATTGTAAGATGACAGAATTTTTGGTTGTCAGCAAGATGCAAACCATGGATTGGCGGTAACTAAAAGAAAGCGAGTAGAAACGCCTAACCATCAATTGTAAGAAGACAGAATTTATGGTTGTCAGCAAGATGCAAACCATGGATTGGCGGTAACTAAAAGAAAGCGAGTAGAAACGCCTAACCATCAATTGTAAGAAGACAGAATTTATGGTTGTCAGCAAGATGCAAACCATGGATTGGCGGTAACTAAAAAGAAAGCGAGTAGAAACGCCTAACCGTCAATTGTAAGATGACAGAATTTTTGGTTGTCAGCAAGATGTAAAACCATGGATTGGCGGTAACTAAAAAGAAAGCGAGTAGAAACGCCTAACCATCAATTGTAAGAAGACAGAATTTATGGTTGTCAGCAAGATGCAAACCATGGATTGGCGGTAACTAAAAGAAAGCGAGTAGAAACGCCTAACCGTCAATTGTAAGATGACAGAATTTTTGGTTGTCAGCAAGATGTAAACCATGGATTGGCGGTAACTAAAAAAGAAAGCGAGTAGAAACGCCTAACCATCAATTGTAAGAAGACAGAATTTATGGTTGTCAGCAAGATGCAAACCATGGATTGGCGGTAACTAAAAAAGAAAGCGAGTAGAAATGCCTAACCGTCAATTGTAAGAAGACAGAATTTATGGTTGTCAGCAAGATGCAAACCATGGATTGGCGGTAGCTAAAAGAAAGCGAGTAGAAACGCCTAACCGTCAATTGTAAGATGACAGAATTTTTGGTTGTCAGCAAGATGTAAACCATGGATTGGCGGTAACTAAAAGAAAGCGAGTAGAAACGCCTAACCATCAATTGTAAGAAGACAGAATTTATGGTTGTCAGCAAGATGCAAAAAACCATGGATTGGCGGTAACTAAAAGAAAGCGAGTAGAAACGCCTAACCGTCAATTGTAAGAAGACAGAATTTATGGTTGTCAGCAAGATGCAAACCATGGATTGGCGGTAACTAAAAAGAAAGCGAGTAGAAACGCCCTAACCGTCAATTGTAAGATGACAGAATTTTTGGTTGTCAGCAAGATGTAAACCATGGATTGGCGGTAACTAAAAAGAAAGCGAGTAGAAACGCCTAACCATCAATTGTAAGAAGACAGAATATATGGTTGTCAGCAAGATGCAAACCATGGATTGGCGGTAACTAAAAGAAAGCGAGTAGAAACGCCTAACCGTCAATTGTAAGATGACAGAATTTTTGGTTGTCAGCAAGATGTAAACCATGGATTGGCGGTAACTAAAAGAAAGCGAGTAGAAACGCCTAACCATCAATTGTAAGAAGACAGAATTTATGGTTGTCAGCAAGATGCAAACCATGGATTGGCGGTAACTAAAAGAAAGCGAGTAGAAACGCCTAACCATCAATTGTAAGAAGACAGAATTTATGGTTGTCAGCAAGATGCAAACCATGGATTGGCGGTAACTAAAAGAAAGCGAGTAGAAACGCCTAACCATCAATTGTAAGAAGACAGAATTTATGGTTGTCAGCAAGATGTAAACCATGGATTGGCGGTAACTAAAAGAAAGCGAGTAGAAACGCCTAACCATCAATTGTAAGAAGACAGAATTTATGGTTGTCAGCAAGATGCACACCATGGATTGGCGGTAACTAAAAGAAAGCGAGTAGAAACGCCTAACCATCAATTGTAAGAAGACAGAATTTATGGTTGTCAGCAAGATGCAAACCATGGATTGGCGGTAACTAAAAGAAAGCGAGTAGAAACGCCTAACCATCAATTGTAAGAAGACAGAATTTACGGTTGTCAGCAAGATGCAAAGCATGGATGGCGGTAACTAAAATAAAACGAGAAGAAATGACTAACCATCTGTTACCAGAAGACATAATCTATTGTTGTCAGCAAGTGGAACAGCCCAAAATGCGAGCTGCGAAATGGAGACGTCAAAATCGAGCAAGTCCATAAATTGAAATATCTGCAAAGTGTTTTAACAGATGACTGAAAATCTGATATCGAAATCTGAAGGCTTAATGGAATAGCGAAAGATTTTTTTTTACAAAAGCTGA
>CAHIKZ030000256.1:1312500-1332500 GCA_903632075.3 Acanthosepion pharaonis
TATATATATATATATATATATATATATATATATATATATTCTTAGTCAGCTAAGAATAGTTTTTCCTCTTGTCTCTTTTTATTCATATATTAATACATTTATTGATATATATATATATATATTATAACTTAAAGAACAAATAGGAAATTTTTATCTAACATGTTTCACTTTTATTAACGTTTCATCAGAGTGAAAAAAAATTAAAAATTTTGCTATTTTTATATTTGCGTTGTTTTATTTTCATTGGTTAATCAGGCTCTACATGCATGTGATTCATTTAAAAAATCGTTAGTATAATTTATGGCATTCCAAATTCAAGGAGATACAACATGTCCTTTCAAAGCTCCAAGAAATTAATGAATTCCAAGCCTAACTGAAAAATACGTAAATGTAATAATTTTATTTTGTCTATGTGGGATTCAGATGATAATATATATATATATATATATATATATATATATATATATATATATATATATATATATATTTATTTATATATATATATGTTTGTTTCTTAGATACATGAGGGTGTATTGGTCATTTTCAAGATCCGGCTATATATAGACGTAACGTCTTTCCTATATTAAATCATTATGATGTCATCATGACAGATGTTTCGATTTCAAAGCATATTGCAAATCAGTGTGATTTCATGTCTTTATCTACTTTGTGAATAATTATTAAATTTAGTTTTCTTCAAACGGCAATGTTTTTATACTCAGCCATGAAAGTGCAGCAAGTCTTCCAAGCTCTTCAAAGTTTGTTTTTACGGGGAAAGATAGAATTTTATTGATAGTTCTTTTAATGTTGTTGTTGTTCAATATGTATACTACATTTGTTTGTCCAGTGTTATTCTTCCATTTGGTATTGATGACAAAAACATTTCCTTAATATCTACTGTTTGTTTCTAAAGCTATTGTTCGGCATAATTCCGATATTTATATCAAATCCTGTTTTGAGTCAATAATTCAAATCAAATTTGCTAGTCAATAATTCCTGCTTTTCTTTTTACTTACAGAATACCTAACATTAAATGCCTCGAAAATAAAATCTTTATCTGCAATTGGAGGCATTTACTGTCTTAAGTAAAAAGTTAGCAACTTTTAACGTTTGACAACCTGAGAAGTTATTAACTTCGCTAAAACCTATATTAAATATTTATTGTACTTCAATGTACAAATCTGTGACAAACGCAAAAATGAGGAAAAGTTGTGTGTGTGTGTGTGTGTGTGTGTAAGCGGGTTGTGGGGGAGGATGGTCAACACTTGCCCTATCATTAACTTAGCTAACCACAATCACTGATCTCCAGCGGCTCGAATATTTTACCTTTCACTAAAACATTCCATTTACGCTGCGGATAATTCTACATTTTCTCAATGATTTCTTAAGTCGTCCCGTATGCATAATTTGTGGCGGTTGAAAAGAATGAGATTAAAAAATTTCCTTAATGTTTATATACAATTTCATAAACGTATATTAAAATCGTTTTAGCAATTATACTATGGAATAAGGATAGCGGCTCGGATTGGAGAATCGGAGAGCCGAGTTCGAATTCCAGTCGAATCCATTACATTCTCTTGCGGGAAAGTATAAATCCTCTTCTTCTCCCACCAGCTATGGGTAAATAGCTGTACAGACTGGGTTCTATAGCCTTGAATGGTAACTGGTCTACCGCAGAAAGAAATGGCAACTTACTGCGGGAAAAAATCTGCCTCGTCAGTCATGTATCGAAAGATCACTCTTGATTATTCATAACAATCATGTCTTACTATTATGTGGGAGGTATTTCTGCCGCACTCCGTATACTTCAGTCAGTTATGTGCCATGCGATGATACCTCCCACATAATAGTAAGACATGATTGTTATGAATAATCAAGAGTGATCTCCCCTTGTTTTATTACTCTCCTCCCCTCTCTCTCTTTGAGAGAGCTGTTTCTGTTTACTGGGACTATAAAAGGACACTATACGCGAACCTTGTATTTTCAGTTGAATAAAGCTTTCTTCAAGCCTACACCTGAGTACTTTTGTCATTGCAATGATATCAACACATCGTAAATCTCTTTATTGAAAAATAAAATATACTTTTCTGAAACCCTATTTGTAGGAAGATTAGCTGATTTAAAGTTTAAATGCTGTCTTCTGCTAGCCAATGTCTTACCATTATGCAGAAGGTATTTCTGAGAGGTATATGTGGGAGGTATTTCTTTATGGTAAACGTCATGAGCATGTAACTAGGAAGAAAGGTTCTTCATGGGCTCAATCAGTTACTGAATAGATTTAAAACCGAAATACCAACATTGAGAAAATATTTGCTTCGTTTCGGATTTTGGGATTTAATGAATCTTCCTCTTTTATGATCTGTGTCTCTTCAGGAAGGGAACGATTATGACCCTCCACAACTTCCTGTCTATTTTCGCTCTGTAAGCCTCTTTTTAATATTTACCACTCCCCTTTGTTCTCCTGACTCTGCCATCCATTTACAAAATAAAAACTCATAAGGTAGGTGACACAATGTTTGCATTTGTTTGATTTTTGATAAGCGTTGTTTATATGTGGCACAAGGTCGAAAGCATGGGGCATCCAGTAAGGATCAAACTCGCTCCTCAGTCGTAACTGATCAAGCGAGACAAGCTTGTTAACCATTACACCACGTCGAAGTACCCACTCTCGTTTTCAATATGCCCTCTGACATTAATTGTTGGAAAAATGTTTCACCTTATATTTTGGCTTCGTTTGAAATGAAGTTCCACACTTGGAGCAGCATTTTTTTCACGTATTTCTTTTTCTTCTTCTCGTTTTCATTTAATACAACATACGGGTTACTCCAATGGATAACGAATTGTATAATATTTACTACTTATATGAAAATATTGTGCATTTTGAAGGCGTTCCAACCGAGACTAGGGTACTAAGTTCGAGTCAATTATATAGTACCGACATTCCTTCTCAGATTGAAGTTGTACGGTAGGTTTATTCCTGAACTTTCAAACAAAAAGTTTCTCATCCTTGAAGGGCAATTCAGTCAGTCAGTTATGTGCCATTCGTAATACACGCTTAGGCGAACATGTATCTTTCGATATATGACTGACGAGGCAGATTTTTCCCCACAGTAGGTTGCCATTTTCTTTCTGCGGTAGACCAGTTGACATCTAAGGCTGTCTGACCTGCTATTTACCCATAGCTATTAAAGAAGAGGGTCCATACCTTTCCTAAGCATGTAATTGAATTTAACGGAATTCGAACTCGGCTCTCCGATTCCTCACTCCGAGCCGCTATCCATTACTCCACCGTGCCTTCTCTTGCAATTACTTTGGCTATAAATGCAGAAAATGAAACGTCACTGTTGTAGTCAATATTGATTATGCGATAGGAATTACATTCGGGAGAATTTTCCCCAAGATGTATTTACAATTCATGTGGATACGGTTGCAATGAAGGCGGGCTAACTTTTCCATTATGGCGGCAGCGTATGGGTTTAAATTGCGAATCTTAGGTCTTCACAAAAATTACTTGGAATGTTCATGTCCCTGAAATGTTTAACTGTCTTCTTTTTACATGCATATTAATCCGTTCTCTGTGTCTTCTCACGACGTCTCTCCCTCTCTCTCCCTCTCTCTCCCCCTCTCTCTCTCTCTCTCTTTGCAGTAACGCTCGTGTCGGGTTTTTCATTCTTTGAAAAAGTTCTTTTCGTTGTCTTTCATTCTTATTTAATATCCATCGTCGTCGCCGTCGTTTCTCCCCCCCTCTCTCTCTCTTGTTTTCCAGTTGGGTACATTGCATTCATTTACGTGCAAATCCCCTTGGGAAAGGTATGAATCCATCTCTTCTCCAAACTATGGATTAAATAGTAGAACTTAAAAGGCATTGTTATTTTCAAATAAGTCGTAAAAATAAATCAATCAATCAACTCTCTCTAGTTACATTGGTACTGTCTATTTTCCTTCTTTCATAACAACAGTTCTTCTTCTGTGGAAGCAAATGCTGTTCCAACTCTGTTATCTCATCGTTCGCATCTATCTTTTCATTCTTTCCATGCCATACCTTATTTGGCAATCTTCAGAATTGTACTGAAGCTTTCTTGAAATATGATGGGATCCATGTGGTCTGAAATTGGATCCACACACCACAGATCGAGTGATAGCCTCTATTAAATATCTACTAACCCTTCCCATATTCTGTATATTAATTTCTTCTTTCACTTTTATTTTGGATTTTTTCTAGATTCCTTCCTTCCTTCCTTCCTTCCTTCCTTCCTTCCTTACAAATTAATCCTAAGAGAAAACAATATACAAGAAATCTACGAGCATTTTAAATGTATATATATATATATATATATATATATATATATATATATATATATATATATATATATATATATATATATATATAAAAAACTAATAATCTTATAAATATAAGCAGCTATAGTCGTCCGGCAAAACCTTAGGTGTTTTAGCTTGTAAATGAACAAACCAATATATATATATATATATATATATATATTATTTCTATAATAGTTATTGTTAGTGGATACGAGCGTTTAAGTTGCTACCACTGTTTTTTTTTTTTTTTAAATTTTCTTAGACAGTCAAATTAATAACAATTGGCTTAGATGGAAAAGTCTTACTAAAGAGAAATTGTGCTTCCCGACAGGAATCAAACCTGTATCCCTTTTTCCATGAAACGCTCCAATTGTCGAAACGTTCTCGATCTAGGCCGGATGTTATTAATTTCACTGTTTAAAAAAAATAAAAAATAAAAAAACAAAAACGAAACAAAAATGAAACAACAAAAAAAAAAAAAACCGCGGATAGCAATTCTAATATGCGGACGCACTAAAAATTTCATTTATAGTAATAGGAAATAATGTTGGATTAAAAATATATATACATACAATATATATATATATACGTACCTCCAAAGAAAAGCGATACCTAATGCAGTTTTAAGAATTAAAATCTTTCTTGAAGCTTTCATTTTAGTTTTAGTTTCAAGCTGATTAAAATTAACTTTAATATTTCCAATAAGCAAAATACTTTGTTGTATTTCAAACTGAATTTAAATTGATTGGAATGTTTTTTACTATCAGTAAGGACGCTAAAATCGTCCTATATTGGGACACCTGCTGACACAACGTAATTGTCTTTATTAAAAATCTTTCAAAAATAAAATATGCTTCTCTGAATCTTTATTTGAGGAAGATTAGCTGATTTAAAGTTTAGTTAATCTTATTTGAAAAAATATTACTTTTAGATTAAAATATCGTTGAAAACATTTTTAACAGAGAAGTGGGTGTTTTATGAGATGTTGACAACTCCCTCGATAGATATATGTTTGGTAATTCTTTCTGATGGTGTCATAACTGTAGCAATTACTTGACGAATATAACGTCGACGCCTTTTTATATACTTTTTTTTAACTACTCAGTAATATTAAAATTTTAAGAAAATATTCTAAGCAATCTAATATTTTAGTTAATATTAGGTACTTTGGCTTTATGATCTAACTTACGAAGGCTCTAGTTGAGTAAATGTTTGAAAATTAACAATAGATTTTAACTTCACTATAGTTACTGCTCTTATTTTATGATAATGTCGCGTTTGGACATCCATATTTACAAACTCGACACGTTTATGCACACATAAAATAAATTCAATTTGTTTTTAAATATTGGGGTCATTGAATTGTAGTGAGCTTTTCCAGTCGTAATTAGTAAATACAGTCTAAATTTATTAACAATATCACTTGGCCATTATAAATCAATATAGAATTTTAAAAGATTTAAAAGGTTATAAATTATTCTAATTAACATTTTAAAAAAATTAAAACAATACTTGTAAAGTTCATTATTCACCGAAAACATTTTTTAAGGCAATAGTGTTCAGAATATATTTTATACATAAAAGCAATTAAAAACATTTCTAATTAAATATTTTCTTAGTTTTATTTCATTTTCTTATTTTGCGATTCGGAGCAGATTTTCTGCAACTGGGGTCCTGTTTGATCCCAAAAGTTTAATGATTTAAATTCTCCAAAGACTTTTCTTTATAACTAATATAAACATTGTGCTATATTATATATATATATATATATATATATATATATATATATATATATATATATATATATATATATATTACAAAGATTTTCTAAAAGGAAAGTTTTTTAAAATAATTTAGTCCATTCGCGAGTAAGTCCTGAAAGTCTCATTAAAATTATTTGATTTTTGCAAGAATTTCCAAATTTTTGTGCACAGCAAAAAACACCACCGGAGAAACAAAAATTTTAACTAAAAATGTGTGTCATTCGTGCCACTAAGGCGCACTGGGTTACTGGGAGTGAAAGATCATAATAAGACTTGTGTCCGCTGCGGTTCAGTGACTATGATCAAATTGTAGCATCTGTTCCGTGGCCTTCACCAGCTATGTCCTGCTAAGACGAGCTTTGAGCCCGATCCCGCGTAAGGAGGGGACTGGGTAAATTTGAACCGAGTGTTCGCGCTCGGGTTCCCTACGTTAAATAACCGACCTTGTGTCACAATCTAACCCAGTGGGAGGGGGTCTCTGGTAAATACCGAGAATAAGAAGACTTTAGTGAGGAGAAAAGACAATAAGAGGAAGACGGAAGATGGCGATTGGCGTTGTATTTACAGTTTTGAAGATTGTTAGTGGCTGGGAAGCAAGAAATCGGAAGAGACTTCCACAGGCAAGAAGTGCGAGAAAAGAATCTAATAGAAATTAATATTTTTTTTTTTGTAAAATGACAGGCATTATTTAAAAAGAAATTATTTTCCAAATATTGGCAACATTTATTCATTTTTTAAAAATAGCAATGCACTAGAAAAAACCCTTAAATTTTATGGTAATATCTCTGTGCATTGTGGGGCAACGTGCAGCAGAAATACCTCCTAGAAATACCTCCCATATATACCTCCCAGAAATACCTCCCATATATACCTCCTATATATATATATACAGCCCAGAAATCCCTCACACATATGCCTCCCAGAAATCCCTCCCATATATACCACCCAGAAATACTTCCCATATATACCACCCAGAAATACTTTCCATATATACTACCTACAAATATCTCCCATATATGCCCCCCAGAAATGCCTCTCACATAATTTTGCGGGAATATATAAGTCTGAAAAACGCGCCATGACTGAAATTCTAAAAAATAATTTGCCAAAAAATGTCGATTGAGTAGGTAATCTATCGCAGACGGAAATAGTGAAACACTTCTTTCATTTCTGACATGATAAAAATTTTTAACATAAGGTAACCACCAAGAAAAAACTTTTAACTTAAAGTAACGTCAATAATCTGAGATGAGTGATTATCATTTCAACCATTATTCGGACTATCGAACTCATACTTTGTATTGGTCTTGTTCCTTCTACAACGTTTCGGCCTATCTATTCTATAGCCTTCTCCAGGTGAAGAGTTCGGTCGGCATATTTGCTACAGTTTCTTTTCTGCAGAGAAGAGCCTCTATCTTTCTTTACAGAACTTGTTCTTGAAAAAAAAAATATATCGATAGAAATCGGTCGAAACGTTGTGGAAAATTAGTATTTACACCCCCTTCCCCCGTGGTAGGATGTGGAGCTCAATCGCGCGCACCTGGGCTATGGCCCAAAATTGCCAGGGCTCACGCAACCGACGTCACGCTGGCGCCGATATTCCACCGACCATCTCTCTTTAGTGTAATGAGGGAGGTTCTGCCGTAGGGTGGACACCGCCGGGAACAGGCATGCCTCAAAACTAACATTCAGCTAAGAAGAAATTCAGTCGCTTAAACAAGTAAACTGACACTGCCAGTCGCAGATATTTTAAAATCTATCTAAATAAGTAAAACGATCACTATTTAATTTTGTTTTATGAGGAAATATGCCCGAAAAAATTATGAAAACAATCAATTTTCCTCTATATTAAAAAAGTCATATTCATGTTTAGCACCAAGCAACGATGGTATTTCACGCATAAAAGATAGCATCGTACTTGTCAATAAGATTTCGATAATTCTTAATTATGCTAATGACTTTCATCTGGATGTAATATTTTCAACGGAAAGCAGAATATAAAACTACATTAAAATTGTTAATATCTATTTACTTGTTTCAAATTTCAGAACGGCGCTTTCCAGAAATAGAAAAACAGAATATCGAAATTTGAATCTGAAATTTATTTTTAGTATGCATATATATCTGCTGTTGAAGGCAGGTTACGTAAACCATCTGAAAGTTCATTATAACCAGAAGGAAGCCAACTATGCCGACGTGCATCATCTTTCTACCAACAATAGCTGTGTTGTTTGCCACAAGCTTTTCAAACCATCATCTTGACTGAGAAAGAACATGGTAATACACCAAGAGCTGAAGGTCATGCAGATCCATTCAATCCAATCAAGGATACAGAGTTTATCAGCGATATATGCATAAACCCTATGCAATCCAATGATGGTCTCAAGTGTCATCTTAGGGCCTATGGACGCACCAAAAAGATGGAAGCCATTACAAGTGATGTAAAGGGTGAGGAGGCTCTCATCTGATGTGGCAATCATTATCTATCTATCTATCTATCTATCTATCTATCTATCTATCTATCTATCTCACTCTGTTCATTACTGATCTCTGTAAGTTCATTATCTATCTACCTATCGATCTATCTATCTCACTCTGTTCATTACTGATCTCTGTAAGTTCATTATCTATCTATCTATCTATCTATATATCTGTCTATTACTGATCTATGTATCTATCTATTCATTATGTTCATTCTGATTCATGTAAGTATATTATCTATCTATCTACCTATCTATCTATCTATCTATCTATCTATTCATTATCTGACTCTGTTCATTTCATTATCTATCTAAGTTCATTATCTATCTATCTATCTATCTATCTATCTATCTATCTATCTATCTATCTCACTCTGTTCATTACTGATCTCTGTAAGTTCATTATCTATCTATCTATCTATCTATATATCTATCTATCTATCTATCTATCTATCTATCTATCTATCTATCTCACTCTGTTCATTACTGATCTCTGTAAGTTCATTATCTATCTATCTATCTATCTATCTTGAATAATGACTATATATTTTACACTTCCCTTTTAAATACGCAGATAACGTAAGCAAATGGTTTAATGTCAGCATTTTCAAAATGTCTTCTGTGTGCTTTGCATTGAATCTTTGGCCTCTTCTACAATTACGTCCAACAAGCTTCAGCTCACATATCTGTAGGGAATATATATCCCTGAAATTCGAAACAATAACATCTCTATTCATGTTCTTGAAAATGACTAATGATAATTGAAATCACCAATACATAAGCATATAGTCAATCTTTATTGGAAGTAAATTATGTCTTATATAAGATATAATGTTATATAAGATATATTAAAATATTATTAAAAACTATTAAAATAAATTATGTCTTTAATAAAACCTTCTTAAGTGAAAAACTGTTACCATATCCTATGTGATTCACACCAGGAATTAAGAGATGCTCTGACTCGAATTTAATATCAATAAGGGATTTTTTTTCTAAGAGTTGTTCTATGGTGACCCCAATATGTAATGGGTTCACCCTAAGAGATACCAAGGTAGATTTTGCACTCAGTGTCACACTAGAGCAGGTTCATCAACGGGTTAACAGGAAAGGTAACCTCCTAGTAACTATGTACGGACTCGAGCCTCATAGGAAGTCAGTGGCTGTTCTCGACATGTAAACAGGTGGTCGACCTATCTGCGCTTAGGATGTGTATACGTGGGACAGCAGGATCACATGGAAGATATATAAGCATGTGGTCCTATGCTAGTCACGACACTAGATGTGGTCTTAGTTCTGTGACTATCACATACCTTTCCGACGAGGTGTTCTGCCAGGTTTTTTTTTAATTTTTTTTTTTCGCCTACGCTGTGTTTGAAAGATCCACAGAAGAGAGATGATACAATTCGGCCGGAATTTCTGACGGCCAGGATAGTCGGTACCAGTTGCTAGAAGGGCCAGCAACTTAAAGAATCAAAACACCTCCCCGTTAACAAATAACAAAAGTATAAATTGTAACACGATTTTGAAACAATACAATAAAAGAATAGAAAATGTTAATTTCTGCCATTTGGTTATTGAAAGAAGACAGTTATTTTCAACAGTTAATGTTGCCAAGTGGGAGAGGTAAAAAAAAAAAAGACATAGTGAGAAGTTTTGTCGGCACTACGGACTTATGCTAATCAGCATATGATTATCGCAAATTGAGCAGATTCTGTGATTTTCTTCAATAACCCGAATTTTCATAATGTCTTCTACTGGCTGGAGAGGATGTGATGTCAGCGGGAAGGATATGCTTGTTGACTGTTCGTCCACTGTCTACTTCCAGAACACAGTGCTTCAGCCATTATGGATGAAAATTTCAGACTAAATAGGCTTCTGATTATCGATCCAATTACAGATCATTTCGTGTCATATTCTCATTGGTCAATCATAGTTCAGATTATAATTTGCGGAAGTGGGGGAAAATCACTTCTGAATCCCTGATTCGACGCTGCTTTTATTTATTATATTCTTATTGGCTGACCAACCATTATTTACATCCGAGTTGGGGGATAAACAAAAAAAAAAAAAAAAAAAAAAATAGATCCCGTATTTGATTGCAACTGGCATTTGACCTTTAAGTCTGACGGCAGCCAGGATGCTATAAGTAGGTCAAATGCAATTTATAACCCTAACTCTGCATCTGCTGTGAATTTTGACAGTCTTTGAATCATTACCCCGCAGTGACCTTTCAATATGGAGATCGACTATGGAAGCAAAAAATAAATAACAGTTGTTCTGAATTTTGACAGACACGAACTTAATAAACTCAATGACCTTTAAAATAACTAAATCACAGGGAAAATGTTTTGTTTTCAACAAAATACTATTCTTGATAGAACTTTGTAAAAAAAAGAAAAGATTTTCTTAATAATTATTAACGCCTTTATCCACTGTGCCATGTGTCAACAGCCGAAACGTTGTGATAAATATGGCAACAAAAATGAGGATGATAGTCCGAACAATGTAAATAGTGTACATAATACCTCATCTCAGAAATATAGACAGATAATTTTTAAGTGCCAATTAACAATCTCATCTTGTCACAAAGAGACCTCCCCCCGCAAAAAAATGTCGGTATCTCACGAGAAGGGAATCCACATTATTTACATTATTCGGACTATGATCTACTACTAATGGCACAGTGGATAAAGGCGTTAGTTAGATCCAGTGACAGAACCCAAAGAGTGTGAGTTCAATACCCAGTTAAGGCAGTGGAGAACTTTCAGATGGGAATTAACAGGAGATAAGTGATAACTGACATCCATTAAACATAGCACGTGGAACTAGAACAGTCTACCCCCAGTGAGCGAAATAAAGGGTTCAGTTCGACATTCCAACTACCTGAAGAAGGCTGGAGCGTACAACGGCCGAAACGTTGTAATAGATATGGCGACAAAGATGAGGACAATAGTCCGAATAATGTAAATAATGTACATAATACCTGATCTCAGAAATATAGACACATACTAAAGGAAATTCACGTTCTGATAAAGTTCTCTCTCCTCAAGTAACACACACACACACACTCGTCGATATTAATTAGCGAAGAAGTATGAAGATGAATAAAGAGTAATTTTACGTATGAGATATTTCGTCTCGAGTTATTATTCGTCTTTAAAACGATGACGTCACATACTGTATATTTACCCAATGGCTATTACATTCTGATGACAGGTCCTTTTTTAATTTATAATATACGAGTTGAAATACGCATTTTTTTTCTGGTTAATGTTTTAAATATGTCTATTCATTTCCTGTCTTCGTCTTGAAAGCGAAAACGATGCAATTCGGAGTCGCCATCAACCACAGTGTACCGAAGTATCGTATTATTGTACGAGGTGGGTGTGCTAAAAAAGTTATCGGTTAGGTCGACTTCTCAAAAAATCTAACCAAGCACAAATTTGTTTGCGGGGAAGGACTTTTTGTCCATTTTATAATATTATAATTTGATCATCATTGATTATGACTTATTCATATAATAGGACGGTCGTTCCGAAAGTAATGCTTCCACTTGATTACGTTGTCATACGGCATTGAAGAGAGATGCTGGTGGTAGAACATTTTTATAAATATATATATATATATATATATATATATATATATATATATATATATATGTGTGTGTGTGTGAAAATTTTCAGAGTTAACCTGTAGAAAAAGACAATATGTATAAAGGTAAAAGACAATAGGAAAACGGTATTATTAGCTGACGCGTTTCGTCCAGTGTTTGCCTTGAAAAAGTTCAAGTTCGTCGTGTAATAATACAGTTTTCTTATTGTCTTTCACCTTTATACACACACACACACACACACACACACATATATATATATATATATATATATGGTGGAAAATGTATGAGAAAGTGGAAAGAATTTTTCGTGTGAGGCGAAACGTCCGTTGAAATCCTAACGACGAAATGTCTCACACGAAAAATTTTTCCATTTTGTCATACATTTTTCCACAATACCGTTTTTAATATATATATATATATATATATATAATCTTTTAGGCATGCCTGATTGACATTATGTCTGCTAATTTTTAATAAAATCCGTTCATACTCACGAATAACCTTCTGTGTGTTGATGTTAAAGGATGAGAGAAATGTGCTATAGCTGTTTTCATTTTTTTTATTTTCATTTCCCCAAGTACTTTCGATCTTCTCTTAAGATAATCTTCAGGGGTGCAAGTGGTACAAAACTATATGTTGTTCATTCGTATAAGTATTTATATAAAGATTTACGTTGTTTTCCATTTTTCATTATGCTTTTAAATGCAAAACGGTTGACAATGTTCTGAGCGTACATTATAACGTAAAAAAATTATCCATTATGGATTTTTTCTTCTATGTTATAATGTCAGGGTCACGTGCGCATTAAATCATGAAAAAACTGTTCTTTTATAGGCATTTCAGAACATTACTGCAGTATTCATAATTGATTCGGTTTAGTACCGGCTTTAATTTTTTTTTAATATAAATTGCTTCCAGTATCTGTAATCAAAATCTGTTGTTCTCATGGTATAGGATAGTTGTATTGTCGATTACTAATTGTTTATATTGTGAATGTGGACAGGAATGTTATAGATATATCGCGATGGACGAATGGTCAGACATGTGGAGAGTAAGCCTTCTTGTTAGTGTATTTGTCGTATACCCAACATACACACACACACATATATATATAAGCAGTATATATATATATATATATATATATATATATATATATATGTATAAATACACAAATATATATATATATAAATACACAAATATATATATATATATATAAATACACAAATATATATATATATAAATATATATATATATATATATAAATATATATATATATATATAATATACAAATATATATATATATATAAATACACAAATATATATATATATATATAAATACACAAATATAAATATATATTTTTAAATACACAAATATATATATATATTTTAAATACACAAAATATATATATATGTATAAATACACAAATATATATATATAAATATAAATACACAAATATATATATATATATAAATACACAAATATATATATATATATAAAACAAAAATATATATATATATATATAAATACACAAATATATATATATATATATAAATACACAAATATATATATGTATAAATACACAAATATATATATGTATAAATACACAAATATATATATATATAAATACACAAATATATATATATAAACACACAAATATATATATATATGTATAAATACACTAATATATATATAAATACACAAATATATATATGTATATAAATACACAAAATATATATATATATATAAATACACACATATATATATATATATATATATATATATATATATATATAATATAAATATATATATATATATATATATATAAATGCATATATATATATATATATAAATACAAAATATATATATATATATATATATATATATATATATATATATATATATAATAGGAGCAGATAGGTTTGTTTATCGTCCGGTTCACACTACTTCCTGAAGTAGATGTTTAACCCTTGTTTTCTGTTTAGGATTGTGTTTCAGGTTCCTTCTAAAGTTTTTTTTCATTCTCTTATACTGTTTTAGTTTCCACGGAAATAAATAAGAAGCATTATTTTCGGAGCATTATTTGTGTATGACAATTTATTGTTTATTTGGCATAAGTTTTACAGAAAAACAACTTTTTAACCTTTATAATTACTTATGTATATTGATAAGCTCGGTGAAAGTTGTTTACATAAATTTCTTGCATACTCAAGTATACTTTGCCAACGTGCTAAAGTAGATTCTTAAGATTTGATTGTAAAATTTCCAACCGATAAAATCTATTTGTAGTTTATAATAAAAATAGAATGATATCATAACACCCACCACCACTACCACGACGATGACAAAAAAAAAATAAAAATAATAATTGTAGTATACGTAAAAATTTCACGACTTGTCTATTTGAATTTTGTTTCCTTTCTTTCTTCCTATGAAATCAAAAATATCTCTGGTATGTCTTTTCCGTCTTTCCTTGTGATTAAAACAGAACAGTTCATTATTAATGAGATTTTGTTTATGAGGCATTGGCAGCGGATAACGTACAAACGTGCTAACTACGTAACTAAGGAAGGTATAATAATAATAATAATAATAATAATAATAATAATAATAATAATAAATTGTTATTGAAGACCACAAACAAAAAAACGTGCCTCCTTATTGATATGGCAGTCCCTGCTGACTGCAATGTATCTTTGAAGATATTGAAAAAGCTGTCAAAATACAAAGACCTTGAAATAGAAATCTCAAAAATGTGGCACATGGGAACATCAACAATCCCTGTTGTAGTTGGAGCCCTAGGATTGGTTGGAAAAGATTGCAGTAGACTAATTGAAGGGATTCCTGGAAGTCCATGCCTCAAAGAGATACAAAACATTGTTCTGACAAGTACAGCCCACACTTTACGAAGGGCTTTATCTATGTAATTTTTTTTTTTTTTTGTCAGTGGAAAGTGTTATGATGCCATCTCTAAGCTTAGGTCCCTGGGCGGGACCCGGAAAGAAATGTGTAAACGCCAGAAATCAAAGAAAAAAAAAATAATAATAATAATAATAATAATAATAATCAAAGCTAATTTTCTAGACATAGTGAGCAAAGACCGTACAAAACAGAATATGCTTTCTTATTGGCATGTTAGATCCTGCAAACTGTCACGTATCTTTGAAGATCTTCAAAAAAAAAAAAAAAAAAATTAAACTATCAGAATACAAGAATCTTGAAATGGAAATCTTAAAAATGTGGTACATAAAGACATCAGTAATGTTAGTTGTGGTTGGAGCCTTGGTTTTGATTGAAAAAGTTTCTGATAGACTCATTGATAGATTCATTGAATGGATCGCTGGCAGCCCGTGTATTAACGAAATAAAAAATAATTCTTACAATTACAGCTCCCACCTTACGAAGGAGTTTATCTACGTAAAATGTTTGCTCTTAGATTGTTATATTTTTATTCTATTCTATTTTTTACAAAAATGTTCACTGTAAAATGTCATGATGCGATTTTTGACTGTAGCTTTCTGGTTGGGACCCGGAAGTAATGAATATACAACATAAATCAAAGGAAATAATAATAATGATAATAATAATAATAATAAAAGACTGCAAACAAAAAATGCCTCCACATAGATATAGTAGTTTCAGCAGATGGAAATACCAGGTGTATCAGCAAAATTGCCAAAATCGTGTAACAGCAAAATTGTCCAATTGTTAGATTAAGCTTTGAACATTTGTATCTTAGAAATGATTAAAAATATCTTACTGGAATTCTTCGAGTTTTTAATAGCACTGTTGGACTCTACTTTGAGCAATAAGAATGTATAATTACTCTCTAAGCTTAACAGAAGTGTCGTGATGAAATCGATCATAAACGAAAATAATATGTTCATCATTAAGTAATCATAGCTAAGGATCAGAAGCTGATGAAGGATTGAAATAAAGTTCATATATATATATATACATATATATTATTCCGGGATTATTTTTGAACTTATTCAAGATGATCTTCACAGGTTTCACGCACGATTTCATTTTTAAGTATTTTTTCACAGCTCTTTGGGCTGTTATAAGTAAAAAAGATCCAATTTAATCCATAAGACGTTTGGCACTTGAGAGACAAGTGCCAAACGTCTTATGGATTAAGTTGGATTTTTTCTAATTAATCTCATTAGCTCATTGAAGCGATGATCCCTCTTCCTGTTGTGACCTCCTGATCCAGTTTTCCTCTCTACTGTCTCCTCTTTTTAAACGTTTTCACTGTTCCCTTGATGGTCCTTGAATGAACATTGAAGATGGAAGCCAGAGTATGAATGTTGGTATCATTACTGAAGGCCTGAATGATTTTTCTTGCAACCATTGCTCATTTGGGAAGACAGTGGGTCTGATGCAAAATGATTTTAACCTGTTCTCTTTCTAACTGAATAACTCAAATTCAGTGATTCTTACAACAAATGATAACCTGGAAAAACGAAACTACATTTTGAGGGATGGGCAATTATGTTGTTACACGATTTGGACAATTTTGCTGTTTCACCTGGTATATATATATATATATATATATATATATATATATATATATATATATATATATATATGTGTGTGTGTGTGTGTGTGTGTGTGTGAAAGTAAGTAAACAGAAAGATTTTGACAATGAGCGCGATATAGCGACAGGTTTTGATTAAAGCAACGTATAACTTTTCAGGTGGAGGCCTCATCGCCATCGATAATTGCGACGACTCCTTGGTGAAGAAACTTGGGGACACACAAAACAGAGTAAAGAAGTACAATGACTACAATTTGTAACTGGTCAAAAAGGAAGACAAATAGGAAACCTGAAAACGGGTATCCAAACATTTGTGTTTCTGGCATGACCATACACTTGTCGTCCCAAGTGTATGGTCATGTCAGAAAAAACATAATGAAGGAATCGTAGCTGAAAGGACATGGACATGGTTGTGCATGGGAAAGCTAAAGCGAGAAACTAGATCGTCGCAAATGACAGCAGAAAACATGTCATAAGAACCAATTATATAAAGGACAAGCGAACTAAGATATTGCAGTATAGGAAAATCAAACTATCCTGTGTTAAAGACGAGACGATCAAATACATAATAAGTACGACCATATAATAAAACCATATAATAAGCCCAGATAATAAGACCTATATAAAACTATATAACAAACCCATATAATAAGAACGATATAATAAAACTATAGAAAACCATATATTAAGCATACATAAAACACATAATAAAACCATATATTAAGCCCGTATAATAAAACAGATAATTATAAAATAAGCGCACATAATAAGGCCCATATAAAAATTGAAAGCCATATAATAAACCTAATTAGATCGTATAATAAAACCATAGAAAAACCATATAATAACCCATATTATATGATCCATATTATAAAATCATAAAAAATCATATATTAAACACACGTAATAAAACCAGTGCTTCTGGTGTTTTACAAGGTTACTGAAAAAGGTTCTGGAAATTTTCAGAAACCTGCTCTCAATTTTTATCCAATGATAATCACCAGACATCTGTTGTGAACATATAAATACATGAAATAATGAAAATGATAAGTCAGCCAACAGCAAAAATAATGAACGTGAACAGCACTTTTAAAGAAGGCCTGAAAAAGAGAAGATTGACAGAAATGAGAGAAAGAAAGGATAAAGAAGATGTTTTAGTTGACGGAAGGGGAGATTTTATAAGAGAAAAAGGACTTGGAAATGAAGACCAAGAGAATAACAAGAGAAAAGAAAAAAAAGAAATGAAATCTTAGGAAAGGCGAATAAGAAAGAAAGACAGAAAGAAAGAAAGAAAATAGAAAGGGTTGGGTAAAAAGAGAGAAATAATAATAATAATAATAATAATAATAATAAGAAGAAGAAGAAGAAGAAGAAGAAAAAGAAGAAGAGAATTAGGTTATCATGGAGAAAAAGAAGAAAACGGGAAAATGAAGAACAAAGAAAAACTAAGAAAAATTGGAATAAGAAAGAAAAACATGAAAAGCATCATTATTAAATGCATCTTCTTTCGTTTCAAAGCAGCGGGAAAAAAAAGCCAAATCTCGTACAAAACGTGAACAGTCCAATATGCAATGGATGTCAATCAAATTATCGTTCGATCGATTTCTATTACGTGTGCAGTCGATCGATAATTTCTATGCTACAAAAGAAGATTGTCTTCGAACTTACAACCAGTCAACACGTGGGCGGTGGGCATTGGGGGGAGTGGAGTAGGAGGAGAAGGAAGAGGAGGAAAATGAAGAACTTGGTGTCTTTTCAGGAGATCTTTCTGTTCATCTCTTTCGTTTTCTTTTTTCTTCACTTCTTTAATTTTCTGCTTTAATCTGTTTTTTCTTCTCATCGTCATTATTCATATTTACTCCTATTTTCTATTATTTCCGCAAAACAACATTTTAACCCAATCATTATTTTTTTCTTCCTAATATCTAAAAGAAAAGACCCCGTTTGTGTAAAACGCTCATTTGTACGTCACGCGTATAGACACATTAGTTAATAACAGAATTGACGGCAAATGAAACGTTCGGATCATTTTATTAATTTCTCTTTCGTTCATATTACAATTGATTTGAAATAATCAAAAACCAATGTCTTCAATCGATCCTTGTGACCAGATAAAATCCAGGCCTACTTTTAAGTTAACAGTTCTACGTAACATAGTATATCTGGTATTGCGTGCTATTTATGCAAAGTTTCACTTCCCTGTCACTAACATACTGCACTCGCCTACGCTTGCACACACGCATACACACACATACACAGATGTACAAGAGTGTATCACTAAGTCACTAGCTCGACATAAAGTGTTCAATATCATTTGGGTCATTATCAAAGCGTTTTATTTTACATAGGAATTTTATATAGGATTGTGTCGGTACATAAGTGTTTTCTTTCATAGTTTGCAAGGCTTACGGCAATATACTGAAACATGTCCTCGTACGATCACCGAACTTAAGCAACGTCAAGCCTAGTCAGTACCTAGATGGGTGACCGCCTGGACATACCAGGTTCGGTAAATTTGGATGTGCGGGTGGTGTAATGGATAACGGATCGGAATTGCAAATCGTAGAGCCGAGTTCCAATTCCAGTCTGGTTTGTTATATTCACTTTAGCATAAATACTCTTGAGAAAGGTTGGAATCTACCTCTTTTTCCAGCATCTATGAGTTAAATAATAGAATTCATAGCAGAAAATTATTTTTATCAAAAACATTCTAAGAATCCAAAATATTTGCTTGCTTTAAATAACTTGCAAAAGGTTGATAAGCCGTAAAAACAAATCAATTTTAACATTTTTCTTTTGGTAGTTTTCGTTTTTTTTTTTTTTCGTTTCAACTCCATTGAATCAATAGCTGTATCTACCGCAAGGAAAGTTAATTCTCTGTGTCGCGCCAGAAGGTTTTTCTCCATCTTTCACATCTACAAATCTACCATTCGTCCATGCATGGAATACTGTTGCTGTTCATCTCAAGATTCTCGACAAATTTTAAAGACAGATATGCAATGTGATCGGTCCTGACTTGGGGTCACTTTCTCACAGACGTAAAGTAGCTTCCTTCTGTCTTTTCTATAAATATTTTCCTGGCATCTGCTTTGACGAGTTATTTTCACTGGTGACCCGACTGCATGAATTTAAGCGTGCTACTAGGTTGGCATCTCGGTCCCACCCTTTTACTGTCGAAACAGTTAAATGTAACTGGAACAAACATTAGAATAATGAAATAAAAGTGTCTTAAACAAAACCTGCATAAATGAAGATCTACTACCCAAATTTAGCCAGGAATACG